>VZRX01017870.1:12391-51718 GCA_013398075.1 Notiomystis cincta | reverse complement strand
ATTTTTTTTTTCTAGTTTTATGGTTGGCAATCCATGGACAGCAGCTAAAGCTTATTTTAATTCTAATTCACATTTAAGGGCCTGATTTTGCAGGAATTATGTCAAGAAAAATGTTGGCAAGTTCACAACAACTGCAAGATTGGGCAATAAGGGAATTAAAAAGATTTGTGAAAAAACTCAGTGACTAAGTGCCTATTTCACTGCCTGTTGTATCCTGTTATATCCAGAGAATGGAAAAAGGAAATTCCATATTGACTAGATTGAGCTGTACTTGCCATCTCAGTAATGAAACCATCATGCAATTCCTTTAAATGAAATCTCAGTTAAACTGCACAACTGTTTCTTTTTACTTTCACACTGTAAAAATCCAGAACAGCAAGTGTCCAGGAAAATACATTCATTGGAAAGAAGCTACCAAAGTCTGTGCTTTTGACTGTCATCTGCAGCTTATTTCACTCCCACCCCCCCCACCCCCTCCAAAAGCAAGAAGTCAAAAATGGAAACTGCATGGGTGGTTTATTACTCAGCATTGGGCTCCAAGTGAGTCTTCTTGATGCAATTGTCTTCTTGATAGAAAACAGACTGATAATTTGTTTCCCAAGTCCATAATTATTTGAACTCATTAGATTCCAGAAAATTTGAGAATGTTTCAGATTGTGCATATATTCAGATTGTGCATGTTCCTGTATTTAATTTTTGGGCCTGGGTCCCCTCTTCCTGGTAACTAATATAGTAATTTACAGCTTTGCAGGTGTAAGGAGGTGTATTAGGTAAATGAATAGATTCTGATTTACACAGGCCCTCTGTTACACTGAACTTGAAATATTTTTACCAGAATATGAGACCTGCATACTTAAATTTCCAGTGAAGCTCTTTTCCACAATCATTACCTTCTAACAGTTTTCCAGTAAATGTTCAATGTGGTGATGTTAATAGCAACAATTTCCCTCGAAAGAAGGTAATTTCTTTGTTTCACTCTGTTTTTAGAGAGATCTGTCTGCTCAGTTTCTGTGCCACTGCAGTTCCTCTGAAGAGTTTTGTAACTGAAGGCAGCTATTCTATTCACACAAAGAATGTTGGACAGGTTAATACTATTGTGAAATATTGTGCAATATTAATGCATTGTGCTAGAACCAGCACAAGTTCCTGAACACAGCTCTGCCAGAAAAAAATATTTTTGATGCCTTGTTAAATAGCATTTTCTACTCTCAGGATTTCTGTGTGTGAAAAAAAAAAAAAGATTCTGGTTATAATAAGAGAAAAGACTAAAAAACCAAAAAAAGGCCCTTTAGGTTTCTTTTCCACCACTTTTCACAAGAAATGGAATTTTAAGTGTATTTTGTTTTACTAGAATATTAGCTTTATACTGGAGATTAGTAGCTCGCATTGGAAGTCAGGAGTCAATGACTGACTCCTCTGTGCTGGGGACAAGGGAAGGTGGAGAGGATTGATTGTTACACTTACATAGTCTTTCCTGGAGTTCTCCTGGTTCTGCAGAGCTGCTTATCCCTCAAAATTAGCAGTAAAGACCATTCCAGCCTTCACAAAATATTGTCCAAATATCTGTTTCTGAGTAGGTCATTAATTTTCAGGGACTTGCCAGCTATGCTACACAGTAGGTGGGAAAAAATGTTGTGGTGCTTGGGTGTGATGCCAACAATAACTAGCTATTCACAGCTATGGTTTCTCACCAAGTAATTATAACTTCTGCTTTACTAGGAGAAAGAAAAAAAGAATGAATTTTTAAAACACATTTACTTATTACCAAATCACTCTTAAGTTTTCTTTGGGAAAAGGAGCTAGTAGCCCTTCCTATTGGGTGGAAATTTCCACTAATTTTCTTGGGAACTCCAGACATGCTAAAAATATAATGTCTGTATACCTCTGTGGCAAGGATTGTCCTCTTTTCCTATTAGGATGCATTCACTGTATAACATAAACATCTCAGAGCTGTATCACAGTGTTTATGAGCTTTTTGGCACTTCTACACTTTGGGAATTCCTGAAGGTGGCTGTTCCAATATTCAGTAAACTTCCTCCTGAAAATGTCACACTACCTTTACATCATTGCTACCTTTGCCTGGTCAAAGATCATGAGGATCCAGTGATAATCAGGCTCATATCCTATTTCATTTCCCTATGGGACTGCAATTTCAACAGCTGCTGGACTCTGTAATTAATTTGCATTCCTTGCAAATGCAAAGCTTCCCAGTAATATCATAGAAGTGAATTTTAGAGTTTTGTAATCTATATTTTTCTGCAGATCCTTTCTAAGTCATTGTTGCAGGCACTTCTTCGCTTCCACATTTTATATGGACAGTGTTTGTTCTTTCAAATTATAAGAATTTTGGTACACAGTCTTTGGTCCAGATTTGTTTTGAGGTGCCTAAAGTTAAGCCCTGAAGTCTCCATTTTGCCCCAGTGGGTGCCCCTGCCACCACCACCAGCCTGCTTGGGGGCTGCAGACCTGCACCCAGCAGAAGGCACCTGCCTGGACTGTGTGTGCATGGTGGATGCAGTCCTGATTCACCTGAGTGGGCAGTCCCACTCCACTACTCCCTGGCAATTCCATCCTCTGGGGCATTCCTAGAACAAGGCTAACCTGTGATGGTCTGTAACCCAAGGAGTGTTACAGAACCTGTGACACTGTTGTTCCAGGTCTTAATATCCTAACAAAAGTGACAATTACAAAGTAATTATTCACTGTGAGTTGTGCTAAGCTTTTCTGTAATGCTCTGGTTAGAATTTGTTCACTGGCTTCATGGCCATTCTAAGGAGGTCAATATCAATACATGTATTTTCTGGCTGGAGAAACAGTGGCCAGGAACTCAAAAAACCCAGAAAAGTGAGGACAGACACTGAAGCAGAACTGAGCTCTTCCCAAGGAGCTGATCTGGGGGTTTGTACAACATCTGCTTAGAGAAACCTTGAGAGAGAGAGAGATTTCATTTTTTAGGGTAGCCTGTTTCACAGAGGGTGAAAACCAGGCCTGAAGACTGTGCTAATGCTTTGTCCAGGGCCTAACATGCTAAATAACCTGCCAGTGACATCAGATTTAGTTTAAAAGATGACCATTTTTGATGGCAATGCCTAGATTGGAAGAACATTTGTGTTGGTTATAGTATTGAAAATATCTTTTAAAAAGTTTAGAAAAATCAGTCATTGCTCCAATGGCCAAATTGGTCTGGATGGTCTCAGAAAAAGAAATGATTCTCTGGATTTGGCTGAAACTCATTAGAATGCTTATTTTTGCATTTTCATGAAGGCAACACTTTTTCTTGTGTCTTCCACTCAGGAAAAGAGTTTCTTTCCTGAGTGCTGTAATGGAGGACTGTAAAACCCTCCATGGGAACCTGTGATGGGAACCAGGCATGTATCCTGTGGCACAACACAGCACATCATCTGGGTCTGGCATGCAGTTAAAGTAAGAGCTACATCCACTAATGTGCTGGTTGATGCTTCCCTGGCAGTATGACTCAGTGCTGGGGAGTACATTCCCTGAATTACATTTTTTAAAAAGTCTGATCACAACTTGTTGTGCAAGGACTCAATTGATTCAGTTTTCCTTTTTTAAAATGAACTAAGTATCAGATCCTTTGATAATTTAAATGAGTGTAGCTTTTGGAATGGCCTGTGCCAGCTGAGGATATGCCTGCCTCTCTCCTAGCAACACCTAACCTCAGCTCACTCTGGTATTCAATGCTTTATCTAGAACAGGCTTGGCAAAATCCTTCTGTCTGCTTATATAGTACAAAGTGATTTTAAAATTACTGAAGCAACCAGCAGAACTTTTCCTATTGCAATAGAATCCTCTGCTTGCAGAAGGATCATGGCATTATGGAAGTGTTTTGTGCATTGGTCGTGTTTCCACCCTTGAAATAAATAAAATTTGCCATATGTGAACAGCAGAGCAGGCTAACATTGAGGTATATTTGCTGGGGCTCTTCATCCAGTGGAAAATAAAAGGACTAACTTCTAAATACAGATCTCCTGGGATTAAGGAATTAAAATCAGCTTTTTTATTTTCTCCACCCTTTTCTCTACCATCTCCAAATATAGACCAGTTAGAGTGGAAAATCTAACTCTTAGTGCAAATGTATTGAGTACACAAAATTGGTATGTGCCTATATATTGGTAGGTTAACCACTTTTCACGCCCTACTGGGACTTCTAGACACATATACTCAAACAGCTATTTGTGTGCTGGGATTTTTCACATAATTTAGGGGTATGCAAGCTCATACTGCTAGTTTAAAAATATAAATCCATTTATATAAACATGTGCAGCCAATACAAAATTCTGTACATGTGACAGCACCAAAATCATGAGTTAACCAAATGAGATGAACAAAGTCAATTCTGAGAGTGTATAAACTCAGCAGGATTCTAGACAAAAACACCAGAGACTTTAAAATATAAAAGGAAATGTTTATGTTGGATGATACTGAAAGTATAAACAGTACCACCAACGTCCTTCATTTTACAGTGCCCATGAACATCCCAAATTCTCTATGATATACAGCCATGTGCCATTTTAAAACAAAATTACTCTCCCATAATTACTCATTTCTGGTATTAATATGTTTTCTCAAGCACACACTTGCATTTATATGTAGAGAGATACCACTGACCTGTGTTTTGCATTTTGCTAGTAATTTAAAATATAAGAATTCATATTCATCTGTGTTTGTCTCCTTTATTAAAATAGTTTGCTACTCAAATATCTAAATGCTGTAGTTTTTAAGAAGCTGTATGAAACTTATACATCTTGTGACCACACTTGCTGTCTGATGAACACAGATCGTGGGTGTACATACAAAGAATTTTTGTGATAGTTTGAAGAATTTTGGAGTGGCCCTGTAGTCCTTATTCTACTCATTAAAACTTAGAGGCATTTGGGATGGATGATAATACTACAGGAGCAAGTTTACTCAGATGTCATTTACCCTCTGGTGCTATTTTACCAGCATACATGATGATTTGGACTATCCCTACCTTGTAGCATGTAAATACTGAAAATATAATTTGCATAGAAAATAGTTTTTCTTGCAGGATTAATGAAAGAATAATATTAAAGATGGAGGAAAGAATAGACTATCTGTTGTGCTCCTACCCCCTTACATCTGGAAATTTCTTAACTTCATATATTGAAAGTGTTTGTGGGATGTTTTTTACAAAGTGTAAATGGTGGAAGAAGACTTTCTGAACGAGGAAGTAAGACAGGGCACAGAGAACCCTAAGGTCCAGAAAGTCTAATATAAAGCCCATTTGCCTGTTGAAATAACTGCTATTTGCAGCTGAGAATGCTCATCAGGTTCCAAATATTTGGCTGCAGTTCTCTTTCCATAAACATTGGAGTCACATCATACATGTCTACAGGGCTCAGCCACACCTCTTGTGCCTTTGCCTGCCTGCCTGCCTGCCTCTAGTGGTGCAGCCAACACGACAGTCCAGAATACTCTCCTTATCATTCTTAGTTCCTCCTTTTAAACCTTTTAAAGTTTGTTTTGGGGCTGCAACAGGCCATCTTTTTTTCCCCCACCTCTCTCCAATTCAGAGTTTCTGATCTCTTTGNAACTGCTATTTGCAGCTGAGAATGCTCATCAGGTTCCAAATATTTGGCTGCAGTTCTCTTTCCATAAACATTGGAGTCACATCATACATGTCTACAGGGCTCAGCCACACCTCTTGTGCCTTTGCCTGCCTGCCTGCCTGCCTCTAGTGGTGCAGCCAACACGACAGTCCAGAATACTCTCCTTATCATTCTTAGTTCCTCCTTTTAAACCTTTTAAAGTTTGTTTTGGGGCTGCAACAGGCCATCTTTTTTTCCCCCACCTCTCTCCAATTCAGAGTTTCTGATCTCTTTGTACATTGGCAAACCAGGTTTTTCTTATGCTTCGTGTGGCTCTGATCTTAACCTACATGTTGATAGAAATAGCTGGTGACGTTTTAACTTTCAAGAACAGTTTGAAGCTTTAAGAGCTATCTCCACCCTGTTGACCTATTTAGCCTAAACAGATTGCCAAAACTTTGGAGATGCCAAAGGTTGTGCTATGAGTTCCATTTGGGTCTCCCACCCAAATAAAAGGGTGGAGAAATCCAGATGCAATGTCATACAGGAAGGCCAAAAGCCCTGTAAGACTCCATGAAAAATATTTATTTTTCATTTTTTAATCCAAACCAGAATAAACAGCACCACATCTTTTTTGCCTTAAACTCAAGCACAAGAGAAATTTGGACCACCACTGAAGGTGGAAATTTTACATACCTGACCTTATTGTCATGTTTTTAAGCAGAACCACAACGGTTTTAGTCAAGTGTTTTGCTTAAAACAGAGGACAGCCTAGCACTTGGGAAGGTTTGGTTGTTTGCATTGAAATGTGCATGATAAAATATTTTGACAGCTCTTTGCCTGTGTGTTGACAATGTATGTGCAGCAGGCAGTATTACTTGTGAGAAGCAAATCCTTAGAGGTACCTGCTTGAACCCGTCCATGGCAAGAGAGTCTTCTCACTTCTCTGCATTTTAGGTATAGGATAGATAGATAGATAGATAGATAGATAGATAGATAGATAGATAGATAGATAGATAGATAGATAGATAGATAGATAGATAGATAGACAGACAGACAGACAGAAAAACTCAGCGTGCCACCAGTGCTAGCTCACAGGCTTTGCCAATATGAACTGCTCTCATTCTTTCCCCAAGAGCTGTTGGAGGAATCCTAGGAGGGGCTTCCTTGTAGCATAGATATCCTGATCAGAAGTGCAGCTACAAAATTTCTCTTGAGTGTTATGTGGATGGTGCCTTCTCATTGCCTATTGGAGGTTTTCCTTATGCTGACTGGTGTCAGGTTTGGTTGGGAGACAGTGAAACTTATTCTTAGAAGATGGTGGGGGCTGTGTTTTGGATTTATGATGAAAACGGTGTTGATAACATCAGGATGTTTTGGATACTGTTGAGTGATTGGACAGGGTTGAGGCCTTTCCTGCTTCTCAGACCGCTCCAGCAGTGAGTATGCTGGGAATGTGCAAGAAGTTGGGAAGGGACACAGCCAGGACAGCCAACCCCAACGGCCCAAAGGGATATTCCAGATCATTTGGGATCACCCTCAGCAACAAAGCTGGCTGGTGGGAGTTTTATGGAGGCTGCCATTACTAAGGTACTGGCTGGGCATCATGAGGTTGGTGGTGTGGAATGATTTTTCTTTTGTGTCATATTTTTTTTTTAGTTGTAAATTTTTCCCCTCCAGTTTTTCAAATAATTAAATTGTCTTTATCTCAACAGATATTTTCTCACGTTTACCCTTCTTATTCTCCCTTCATCTTGCTGTGAGGGTGTGAGAGAGCGACTGCATGGTACTTAGCTGCCTGTCATGGTTAGACCATGACAAGAATTGAACTGCCATACAAGCCCATTAACTTCTCCTGAATCCCTGGAAATCATAGTTCAGAATGTGGTTTGGGTAATTGTCATGAATGTGCATCTACAGTGCTTAATTGGCCTTGTTTCTGCTCTGCTGCTCTCCTAACCAGTATTATTCTAATAGCAGTGGAGAAAAAAAAAAGAATGGAGGAGATTCATCTGACTAAATATAAACATCTACAATAAAAATAATCACTTCTGGCTGCCTTTGTAGTCAACGAGGAGAAACAAACATTTATAAAGCATGATTCATCTCATTCTGAGGTAGGTGTATGTTCTGGTTTGGGGTGGGGTAGAGTTAATTTCCTTCACAGTGGCTCATATGGGGCTGTGTTTTGGATTTTGAACACAGGACAGGATTGATAATATAGAGAAGTTTTTGCTGTTACTGAGCAGGGCTCACACAGATCCAAGGTCTTTTCTTTCTCCTTTTGTACTGCTACACAGTGAGGAGACTGGGGGTGTGTGGAAGGATGGGAGGAGAGACAGCCAGGACAGGTGACACCAGTCAGCCAAAGGGATATTCCAGACCATTTTACATCATGCTTGGTGTATAAAGAGAGGGGAAGAAGCAGGGGGAGATCTTTGGAGTTACAGTGTGGGGCTGGCTGCTGGTTGGGGTTAAACCATGACAGTGTCTAAATTAGTTTGCATAAATCATGTCCTAAAAATGCCCGATTCTCAATGTAATAGGAGCCTCTGATGAAAACTTCAGGTGTAGGTTTCTCCACTTTAGAAATCCTTATCCAAATGGAGATGAAGTGAATATCACATCCTAAGAAGAGATAAACTACCACCTGAGGCCAGTCCATCTAGCTTAGTCCACCAGAGGCTGATTCTTGAGACAAGATACTTAAAGAATAATGCAAGACCAAGGCAAGTATTATCTTTCTTTGTTATAGTCTCTCAGATTTTGGTAGTCAGCAGATTACAGTTTCCATGTGCTAGAGGTCTTCCCCTGAATCCTTGCTTATTATGATGTCTTCTATGCTTTAGTCTAGACCACTGAATTAATGTCTCCCACTAGCCCTCCCCATCAAACTGTCCTCTGAGGCTTCAGGCTTCTTGTCCCAGATTAAGAGTGCCCTACTATTCCTACTCTGCCCACATACAGAAACTGTTTCAGCCTAACCCCTCTGATACTCTTCTCTGTACTCTCTCTGTTTCTATTGTGTTCAACACATATGTACTGCATGGATCACAGCGATGTATTCTAGTCTTAGTTTCCTTCCTGACATTTCCTAAAGTCCCAGCTGTCTTTTTGACCACTGCTGTGCATGACACTATTTTTGTAGGTAATTATTCATCATTACTCCAGAACTGGTTTCCTTAATAGTGGGAATTAATAAATAAATAAAAAAAGATAATTTTTTTTGCCTGTGTGCATTGCTTTCTACTTGTCAAATAATCTCCAAATTCTATTTTGTCCCTTAGCCCTATAAGATTCTTCTGCAATTCTTTGCATTTATCTTGATTATGGCTACTCTGGTCTATTTTATAAGGTCTGTAAATATTGCTACCTTCTTGTTCATCCAGTTCCTGTATAAATATGTTAAATAGGACAGATTCCAGAACAGTTTAACATAGGACAACAGAGATATACTTCTATGAAAAGTGACCTCTTAGCCTCAGTCTTTGCTTTGTGTATTTTCAGCAGTTATTTATCTTACAACAGCTGAGTTTTTTTAGAATTTCTTTGATTCAGGACCTCATCATAGTCTGTTAAATTTTATGGTGAGTATTTGCAAGTTAGGGATTGAAAGGGATTTTCACCACAGAGGGATAAAGTGCATTGTAAAATATACATTGTATTATCAGAGAACTGGGGTTTTACATAGCAGAGGAAAAGCACAGAAGATCATCTTATATAAATAACAGAGAAATCTTTTGGAAAGGAGAAAGAATGGGGAAAAAAGATAATTGCTTTCATCAGACAATACCTTAGTTTAAAGGAATTACAATACTAGTACTTGGAAGGAGCAAGGTTCAAAGGAGGAATCTTTCCTCTCCCTGTTTCAAGCCTGCTACTTTAAAGTCTGCCTGACTGCTTCTAATGTGAAGCTGTAGCACACCATGTGAAGTATAAATATGGATTCCTTCAGAGGTTTGATGACATTTTGTTGGAAGACAGAAACATGTTTCTTGCAGATTTGTGATCTGCAAGAATTCAGTGTATGCCAGTACATTGGGGACTGTGCCATAGATCACAGTTCAAAATTGCCAGTTCACTCTATTTATTTACCTGGGTTAATAGAAACAAAAGAATATTGAATTGCAATTAAGCTGAACTTGGAAAAGGATTTATGAAACCTTGTCAACTGTGTTATCCAACACAATACCATTTGTGGGAGAACAAAGATTGTTCATTTAGAATATGTTGAAACCATAAGTGAAATCACCTTACAAATATTTTTTCTCCTTGAACGGATAACATCTGACGGAGGGGAAAGCAATGCCTAACCCACTATTAAACATTACCAGGTTACCATTATAGTTAATTAGCAAGGCATTACCCATAATCCTCTGAAGACAATCACTTTCTGGCTGTCACCCAGGCCTGCTGCAGTATAGGCTCACTGACTCCAAAAAGCTGACAAAAGTTGTTTTTCCGCAAGAAGCATGTTGTGAAAGAAGCCTGGTGAAGGTGAAACATGTGTTGTTACTTCATCTTTAAGAGACCAGTCTGATCACAGCAATTCTGATGTTCATTTCAATGTCAGGGAAATTTTTGCATCAATTAAAAAAGCATAACTCTATATATGAGTTGCTTTTTCTCTTTGGCAGATACCTAACTTTAACTAGAAACTTATTTTAAACTTATGCCATAGTGCAGAACTCATCAATAGAATATGAAAATCAGGTTGCAGTTTGAAAAATTGCAAGTTTTTTCACCCTATGAAGAGAAGAACTTCTTTTTGAGATCTGGATGATGGGACAGAGTGTATCCTCAAGTTCATTCATGGCACAAAACCAGGAGGAGTGGCTGACACACCAGGCTTATTGGACTTCTCTACAAGGATGGCCTGAGAGCAGTGCTGAACGTGTTTGTGTGGGACATGTTTGCTTTTTGGATTGTGCCAATATGGCCCACTTCCTGACCAGGAAAGTGCCAGCATTACTGTGGCTACATCCCATTCAGAGCTGAAACGAGTAGAATGCCATGCTTTAATCCATAATGACATATCCTGGTTACTAAAAAGGCAAGTCAGAGGCTGTCAAGGTGCTAGCTCCCAGGTGGCTGACTGGGATGTGGAAGGACCATACAGTAAGCATGTCACTGGACTGTCAGACCTTTATCACACCCAGCTTGAGAACAGCTCAGCAAATATCAGCACTGACTGCTGGAGACAGTAAAGGAACATAAAAAGGGATTGCTAAGGTTCTGTTCCCTACAGGATTTCTGACTCATGGTGACAAGCTATTTCTGATGAACATCCTGGTATTTAAGCCCCCATATTTTCAAGGAGAATTTTTAATGATCTTTGAAAAGAACCCTTGCTTTTCCATTTCTTCCATACTTCTGATCCGTACTTTTATTTTAATGTTATTCTAGCTGGTGATGCCAGAAGTGAAGACCATATGTCATTAGTCATCAATTTTCCTGCTCAGCTGGGCTGCATTCTCCATAACCTGCACTCAGTACTTTGCTCATTGAAACACCAGTGCGCAGGTTGCACAGCCAAGAACACACATTGCATCATAGGATCCCCATGTCAGGGGGATATTGGATAAGAAGACCTCATGTAGCAGGCATGGTGGCTTAGCATAGTCCATTTGTGGGGCAAAACTTATTAAACAGAGAGTATGTAAATGGGCTAATTCACCAAGGCTTCATGGCTTTGTACTGGTGACAAAGGGCTCCTCTTGGAGTTTTCTTGTTGAGTTGCTAATTGTCATTTGGCACTCCACATTGCTATGTGGGTCAGGGATGGTAAGGGACAGAAATGCAGTATGTGAGTTTACCCCAGTAAACTAAGCAGCCTTGGTCAGATGCTGTGCATAAGCTTGCCAGGGGTTCAGAACTTAGCCACCTCCTCACCCAAAGCACACTGAGGCACTTCATCTGGAAAGAAGGATCCACTCAAAATGTATGAAAAAAAGGCATTCCTCACAAAATTTTTTTGTGGGTGCCACCCTTATTATAAAGCCAGAGAATGAAGTCACCCTTCCCATCCTCCTCTATGTAGTAATGTAATGGTGTGAGCCTTCAGCTTCGAGCTGTAGGAAATCTGGGTTCAGACCCTCTTCATCCTAAAGACACAAAGATTCAGATCTCCCACTTGAGTGCCTTAAATCCTGGCTGTGGGTAAGCAAAGGGGGATGAACTTAGCTCATTTTGTCAAAGTAAATGCAAAAAAGAGAGCTAAGGCCAGAGAAAAAGAGGGAGATCTGGGCAATTTCCTGAAGGAGGGGAGCCCTGGACTTTCAATCTATACTTTCAGATAACTATTCCTGTTTATGACATCAAGAAGTCACTGCATAAAACGAACTGAATTGAAAAAAACCCAAAAGAAACCCTTTTCAGGGGCCTAAGTATGTTTGAATCTAGCCATAGGTCCTTTCACTGCTAACTTTTATGGTGCTGTATGGCTTTGAAGCCCCTGCGGTGAATTCCCTTCGTTTTACTGTAGCAAGCACGGTGGCCTGTTCCTGTAACTTTCTTTCAGAGCACAGTGACATGACTGTGAGCTGTGCCTGTACATGCAGAATATGTGGCCCTTGCTTTAGCCTCACTTCCCAGAGCAGGGGTATTATTCTTACTTTGGCTCACTTAGTAATTTCAGTAATGGCTGGGAGAAGAATAATGGAAACCTGGAGATTTGGCTCATGAGATACAGCTGCTGTGCCGTGAGTAAAGCCCCCTTTGGAGATATCATTTGGGGCCAATTTCCTTATTTTGTACTCAGGCAAAACTCCCATTGACGTCAATAGGAATTTTCCTTCCATAAAAAATGGGGGCTCAGGTTTGGCCCTGATTGTTTTGTCAGCTTGGACCACTTCAGATAATGCCATTATTCTAAACACCCATTGGTGGGCAGAATGCCTCTGTAATGCATTTAAGATACCATCAGGTTGCATAAAGAGGTAAAATAAGGAAAAACAAGTAATCAGCCAGCCTTTTTTTCAGTCTTCCCTAATGCATCTTGTATGAATTGTTGGACTTCCTCATATGCATAAAGATAGCAGGTATTTTGAATTTAATCTTTCAAAAATGCATTTAAATCAGACATGTGGTAATAGCTTGTAAGTAGAAATGTTAATAAAAATACATTGCATTCAGGGATATTCATAAACGTGAACCGCTTATTTCCCCCCCCAACTTAGGAAAAGTAAATGTTATCCATTTTCACATAATTTTTTAGCCAAAGTCTTTTAAGCATATAACTTTACAGCTTTCATAAAAAGGGCATAAAAATGAAAAATGTGTTTTGCAATGAATCTGCCACTGATATGAGTGTTCAATTAAATGGACCATGCAAGAAAAGAGGAAAGATTTGCTACTGGGGTATTGCCAGTGATATCCTTTGACACTTCTACGGTCTCATGTGTTCCCGATCAAGCAGTACAGAGCACTGGAAAATCCCAAACCAATTAGCTTGAAACTAGAGCAGTCTGTATACATTTGATATGCAGTCAGAGGACTCCAACTTGAAATGATTGGCACTGAACTATGGCCTTTCTATTAACTTACCTTAAACCATTTTTGCCCTTTTGTTGACACAGAAATTCACCAGCTCTATTTATACCCTGGAAAATTGCATGTTTCTGCTTAGACAACAGATTCAAACTGTGTTTTTACTAGTGGCAGCCATTTGGAATTCTTTCCTACCACATTGTATCCCATTTCACTTTAAATCTTCTCTTCTGGACACATACAAGATTCATACTTCTGTAAAATCTAGTTACCAAATCTGGTAATTTATCATTGACATTACCCAGCGAAATATGTAACTGGTTCTAGTCCAGCTCTTAAATTTGTGCATTTTGTTCCCACCACATAAATTTCAGTTTTCCTGATGCAGTTCGGTACCGTTCCCGGTGTGAGATACAGGCTAGGCTGCCATAGATGCTGTACTGCATGGGCAGAGACAAGAGTATCAGCTGTGCTGTCCTGTCCTTTGTCTTCAGCCCCAGCCCTGCCTCCCGTCCTTCTGTGCAGCAGGTTTGAGGACAGATGACTATGAAATAAGGACTCTTAGTTGATCCATTTGAGCCATTGTTTAAACCCTCAGTAGCTGGTGGATGCCTAGATTGTTGTAGCTCATGGAGTTGCCTCCCACCTTTGTGGTGCAGGTTCCCAGGAAGAATCAGGAAGGGAAGTTCCAGGGAGGAACAGACAGGCTCTCCTGCAATCTGACCTGGGGACCAACGTTGAGTTCCCGTGGTTTCTCTACCTGTAATCTTTTGATTTTGTGCAACCCCCTGGACACCAGACAGCGGGAGAGCCCTTGGTTTGGGGAGACAACTCCTCTGCTGTCCAAACACTTGTTCTGACTGAAGGAAAAGGAAACCCTAAAGAAAGGGTATATAAATATTTCCATCCTCTACTCTGTCACGTGCTTATACACATAAAAAGATGTATTTAGAGCATAGTAGAAGCTCTTAATGAAGTGTGAAAAACAGAATGCCCCAGAGAGTATTTTTCCTTGTGAAGCTAAAATGTGGAAGTGCATCATGAATATATTTGCATTCTTGCTACCCACTGGCTTACCTTCCATAAAGCTGAAGTCTTCCTTTTCCAGTACTACAAATCTGGAACCACTCATAATGATTAAATTCCCTTAAAGAAAAATAAGAAAGAGAAAAAAAGAATTTTTTATTGTAGCCAAAGAATGCAAAAACTACTGGAAGAAGAATTTTATAACTGTTTAACACAATATAACAGAGAGGTTATGCCAGTCTTCAGGATGAAAAAAAATAGTCCCATGAGGAATTCAGCTTCTTACTTGCTGTCTTACGTAATTTCATTCTCCTCTATACAGATACTGTTTAGTTTTGAGTATAAAAGTAGTATCAGATTTATTTTTCATATGCAAGAAATCCCATTTCCATCAGTTCAAGATTAATCTGCTATGATTAAGTTTGTGTTCTTGGGCATAAGGAAAGATACTTAGATCATTTGTCAAACAACTGACATGCAAAGGACCTGCCACTACTCTTCCAAACACGTCCAATTCAGATGCATCTTGGTCTTTACTGGCAGAGAATGCAGTTCAAGATTTTGCTCTCTTCATGGCAACTCACTTAAGTTTCATCTTTGGCTGCAGTGGCCACTGCTTCCTGAGCAGGCACGTGGACTCCCTGCCCTGCATATGGACAGTTGACCCCTACAGTAGAGAAAATGGGATAGGTGTCAATCTCAGGGACGAGTGCCATGGCAGACCTTTGTGACTGCTGAAAATGTTTCCTTCTCAGAACACGACAACCTTGTCTGTACTCCTCCTGGGAAAAAAAATCTTTGCCCTGTGCTAACCCCTTAGCATTATTTGGGAGAATATTCATTGTCTCATGTCAAAACTGGGAAGTATTCTAACAATTATATTTAACAGATCATCCTGGGAAATTGTTCAAACTGATGTCCTGACTGTAATTGTTTCACTAGCATAAATGTAGTCCAAAATATCTCAAATCCATCCCATTAACTTTGGAACACTAAGGGGAACACTTGAACTGGTTTGCATGGCAAGCACAAATTTTAGTGTGATATGAGTTCTCATTGGTGTTTCTGACTTAAACTGAAGTCTCACTCAATATTGCCAGTTAGTGGTAATTTGGGAACAGAGGGAAAATGGTGAAGACAAGTAAGAACAACATTAAAAAATAAACTCAAGCCTTTGAAAATGTTGAGTAAATGCATCTGTGTAGCTTTTAAAACAAATGATGGAGATCTCTCTCGACTGCTGAAATAATGTTATCCCTCCATATTTTCCCATAACTTTATTCCTTTGTCTAACCAGGAATAATTCAGTACAGCTGAAATTTGGGAGCTGTATTGAAATGCAACTGGGACTAATCCCAGTAAAGTTACTTGCCTCATGCCAGCTATTGACTTCAGTACAATGACTAATTTTAATTGCATTGAGCATTCAAAACACCTTCTATTCAACAGATCTCTTGGAAAAGTGAAGGCTTCTTCTTGGGATAAATCCTTTTACTTTCTTTCTTTTTTCACCGTGTGTGTATATTTTTCTGTGTAGAGAAGACTTCTAAAGAACTTAATCATCAAACTCCAGACAAAATTAACAGTAATGTTCAGAACAAAGCAAAATGACTGGAAAATATGTAACGCTTTATAATTAATTTTCAGTCCCAGTGGGAATATGAGCAAATGCCATTAAAACCTAAGAGAAGAGTAATTATATTTTGCATATCGCTGCATGGGCACCTTCAGAAGCGCAAGTTTGGCATTCTCACATTTGTTGAAACAAAGAGAAAATCTAAATTTATACTTGCAACTGTATTTTTTTTCTTAATTATTTCAGACCTTTCATCTATTGTATCATGAACTTTTTTACAGAGAAAAACAAACAATTCAATAATAAAATTTGTGTAATTTCATGGTTTTAACTTCCTTTCTTGTGAAGTGGTCAAAAAGAGCATGTTTATTCTATTTTCATTACAGAACATTTTGGCAAAAAGTTAATTTTAGAGTAATTTCCTTGACACTTCACTTACCGGTGTAAAGAAGAATTAAGAGGGGCGAAGAAGAATTTCCACCTTGAAACTTTTTATTTGATGCTGCCATTATTCTGTGACAACCAGCAGCTGTTCAAAATCTTCCTCAGTTACAAGAGAGAATGATATTTGCATGTTAATATGTTGTGTTATGTTATGTTATGTTATGTTATGTTATGTTATGTTATGTTATGTTATGTTATGTTATGTTATGTTATGTCATGTCATGTCATGTCATGTTATATGTTATTTTTGATGGTATGGTTTGTTTACATGCAACTTTGACGTAACAGTTCACAGTCATCCTAAGACATGTTTGATGAATCATCTAAAACTGCTCCTAATCTGCATGAGATACAGGCTTTAGAAACTGAAAAGAACTTCAGGAACTCACCAGTTCTAAAGAAGATCTTTGCAGAATTAGGATCAAAGCAAAAGTGTTCCTGGAATTCCTTCTCAGCAGAAGATGGTGTTTCAGGAAATCATCACTGGGTCAAAAACATGTCTGGTACATTGATGTACAACACCCCTGAATAGTGTCTGTATCCCATTAAATTCCACATTAGCCCAGTATAATGTGTGTGATGGGTAGGCTTGACTACACCTCTGCACAGTTAAAACAGATTTATAGATCAGTGTTTTCCTTATGTGTCAGGAGAGCTGTTGAAAAAAAGTACCCCATAATATCAGGAAGTGGGAAAAAATGGGAATGTGGCTGCATGTAAGGATAGAAATCCCTAGTAAACACTGTGGTCTGAAACTGAAAGTCTGTGGAGCTGTTATTAAGCCCATTAAAGCTAACAGGAGCAGTTCTGACCATGAGAATTAATGCAATTCACATACAGACTTGGGTTCTCTGAACAAGTTTGTATAAAACAAGAGCAAACCTGAAACCTTGTTAAAAAAAAAAAAACAACCCAAACTTGAACTGAACCAAGCCTTTTCCTGAGGGTTGGAAAAAATTTGATTAATTGTTTAATTTTCACATTCCTCATCTTTTCCATTTTCAGCTGGGAGAAAAAGGGGACAAGAGAGCATTTTGTGGTATTTTTACTGGCCTGACTGAAGCTGAAGAGGTATTAGAGGTAATCTCATGAGAAAGTTTGACCTTGCAAGATTTCCGATTGATTTCCAAAGCCAAAAGATTCAGATACATTTGGATAGACTTTGAACAAACATCAAAACTTCAGCATGCCTGCCTGAAATGAAGACCCAAATGTTTTGATAGACCTTCTTTCCCCTCCTTGATGAGCACACATGTATACTGTGTGCACATTTGCATGTGTTATTTGTGATACTTGGGAAAATACATGTACCTTCAAGTTCTTGTCAGAGGGATTTGGGGGTTGAAGTGCTAATTCATTACTCAAAATGAAAGTTGATATGAAACATAAGTGCTAAGTACTCCAGAAAGTACATTATGAAAAAATAGTTGAGCTATATGCAGTCTTCAGTCTCATTAGGAAGTGAGAAAGAGATGGAATGGAAAAAATTAACTTGTCAACATAGCCATATATAATTTTCAAAGAGCTCAATGTGAGCACAAGATGTTGCACTGACCATTGAAATAAATCAAAAAGCTGTGAATTGTTTCAGAGATTTATTGATTTAATTACTAATCATAAGACAATGTGTTTGTTCTAAAGTAAACCTATGAAAAAGGAAAAACATGTATTTATGCAGCTCTTGGATGGGGAAGCAGATCCTTTGAAACGGGTGAGTTACAGACAGTGTGTAAATCTCTCATTTACTATGCAAACCTTTAAAAAGCTTTCTACAGAGAAGTGCAGCATCAACAGAGCATGCTAAATGTTAGAGATTCCAATGGAGATCTTTTTGACCTCAGAGTAGATGAAGATTTCTGGATGATCTTAGTCATCTCTGAAACCTGAAACAGGAAAGGAGCACACTGACCACAAACGTGATTTTGCATGGGAAAACCATTGGCGCTTTTCAGTTTTACACGCGGACAGCCCCTAAAAACAACTACCCTGAAACACTTGTACCAAGAGAGTAGGAGCCTGAAGAAAAGTACCTGATACTTGTATCTGAATATTTTCCAGCATTTCAGTGTTTGAATATCCTGATCAGAAAGATTCATTACAGTTAAGCAGAAGCTAAAGTCTCCTGAGAAAGGTCACAGGCTGAAGGTTAGTGTGAAATTGCTGCCCTGGGACAGGTCTTTGTAGATATGGAAGCCAGAGGAGAATGGGAAACAGGAGTAAACAAACTGACATTTAATTATGGATAGGGAGCAAAAAAGGCAATTAGACACAACATAATGCAAGAGAAGTCATAATGATTGAATTCTCTGTCTTATGATGGAACCCTTTGTCAAGGTCAGATTTTCCTGCTCAGGACATTCTGCTGAACAACCTTTGTTGGGCTGAAGAACCTTGTTGGAGTTGTCCAAAGAACCCACAAGGCATGGGTTGATAGATCTTTTTGCCACAACAGCACAACACGGTTTAAACATTCATTTGAACAATACTTGTAATCCAGAAATTTTAAAGGTTTAGATTTTCAGGGACTTGGTTCATCCAAAATGGGACCAGAATAAGCTTGTGTGTGTTCAACATGAGCAATTAGGGTACAAAGTCCTGTGAAATGGAAAGTTAAATAAGTGAATTCGGCTTAGACTAAAAAGTATCTCCTCCTATAAGGAATTGAGAACACCACAAGGATTCCTATCTATTTGACTTTTGGTCCATGCTCTGCATTCAGGGAGATGAAATTAAACAAAAACTAATATGATTTCTTTGGGACAAAATTTTATTTTCCAAGCTGTCCACTGGCAAGATTAACCTCTAAACTTAATCTCTGGGACTTAATTTGGACCTGGTTTTTGTTGGTTGTTAAGGAGTAAAAGTTAGTAACATCTAAAATAGTGTAACCTACATCTCCCTCAGAGCTGGAATAAACAGAAATTTTAACGATCTATAAAGTTTTATGAGTGACTGAACTTTAGTCAACAGTGTTTCAGTGGGATTTCTAGAAACATCAAAAGAATAAAAAGTCCAAACATAACACCATTCCACTTTGGTGGCTAAGAGTTAATAAACCTCTTCCAAACTCCGTAATTTTACTTCATATCATAACTCTTGTTACACTAAGGTTCATTGCCAAGAATTCATAGTAGAAGAAGCAGCAAATGAAAAATGGCCAGAAAGGGCATGGTTTTGTTAGGCAACACAATCCAGGTACAAGATTTTGGCTTCTGTGAAAGAAGGAGAGGTGGCCAAAACTACTTGAGTGTAACAGCCTCCTGATATTCTGCAATTACGTAACAATGAGTCTAGTCATTAATATCCATTTTAGCTGTCTCAAAGTCCTGAGCAATCCAATGCCATAACCTCTCCCAAAGTGCATCAAGTCAACAGCCTCAACAAAGAGGTTCTCAAGACCTAAGCAAGCAGAATAATAATGATAGCTGAGAATAAACACCTTTGTTCAGTAAAATTAATCGTTGCAACACTAGAGTCTGTGACCAGGTCATTACCTTAAAGGCAGGTCTCGATGTGGCAGCTGAGCAACCATAATTAAAAAGGTTCATATGCAGAGGGCATGAAGTTGTTCTTTCCCAGCTCATAACTAGGCCAGAGGAGGAAGACCTTATGAGTGACAATGTAAGTCAGCATGAACTGGCCAGCATGTCAGGAGTGTAAGCAGGAATACTCCTATGGCTATAAAATACTGCCATTATCTAGGGCTCATGTTCACTGACTGGCAGGAGATAAGATGAGAAGGCAAAGAGAATATGTGTAAGGCAGACAAAACAGGTGAAGCAGCAGTGGGTAACACAGCACTGACCCAGAAACTGAGCTTCCTTTGCTGGGAAGAGGTGCAGTTATAGGGAAACCCTTGCACTGTAGTTCAGTGTAGGCAGATATAACAACCCACACACTCTGCTGCAGCCATTTGAGGCTTGAAGCCTCAAAAACATATCAGCAGAGCTGGAGTGGATGAGGCTGTCTAGTTTCTGTAAAGTCCCTAATTTGTTACCGATTTCCATAGTTTAGGCATCTAAACATGGGGTTAGGCACTTAATACCTTTCATGGACACGGCCCCCTATCCTTACAAAAATAAGGTTGCTGGGATTTCTCATTAACAATTCTAAAGAGAAGTTCCTCACAGCCACTGCTAACGCTTCTAAAAGTAGCAAGGGCTCCCATGTGGTGCAGGTCGGAGGCAGGTAGCAAAAGCTGCAACTCTTCTCCATGTCACTTGTGGTGGATGACTCAATGCAAGTGAGATGAAAGGATACGAGAAGTACAAATTGAACAGGATTTAGCAGGTATGCTGAAATCCCAGCTTTGCATTTACTAGGCCAGTGCAGGAAGGGAGTTACGGGGTTTATTTCTTTGTCCCCAGATGGAGAAGCCTGCAGGGGAGGTGAAATTAAGTATTTTCCATAGTACTATTCCTTTCACATAGGGGATGGGCAGATGAAAGCATAGAGGTGAGTAAGGAAGAAGCAGAAATGGTGATCAAGGCTGTCATCTCTGTCAGATCACAGGCAGAAGCTGACAGGTTGATAGGCCAATATATTTGACAGATAGGGTGAGGCTAAATATGAAGAATCCTAAAGGCAAATGTAAGTTGCTTGTGTTCAAAAATGTGAAACCACTGCAGGGACACAAGGAGAGCAGCTAAAGCAAAGAGCTGGGAACAGGGTTCTAATCCTGCTATTAGTTGGAAGTGAAGGCAGAAGTAGTGCTGGAACATGGATGGAGACCAGATTATTACAGACAAAAGGCAAAAAGATGAGATGCTGCAATGAGCCTTAGCTGGCTCCTGCAAGAAAGGATGAATCTGTGAGTTATTATGTAAGAGGAGGCAAATTGACTTGGCTCATACACTGACTGAAAGAGGGAAGAGAATCTAAAATTTTCACTGATCATGGGCTGGAGGAAGTATGAGGTTAAGAGCAGTGAAAAAATTGGGAAGATTGACCATAGATTTAGCTTTACACATTAATGATTGTCAGAGTTGTGGAAGTGAACTGCTAGAATGAGGATTACATAGAAGAAGAGAGATTTTCAGAGGTAAATTTTTAGGAGATGGGACAGAGCTAAGATCTTTAAAGAAATCTTTCTGCCTCTCTGACTTTTCCTGTTGTCCAGGCAGCTGGAAAAGTCATGGGCATCACTAAGTCTTTGCTGACTAAAAGCATAATTTCTCACTTCTACAGCAGGTTGTGCATTGCATGGCCAATTGACTCCACTCCAGACATTCCAGATACTGATGGGGAGCTACTGGCAATGATGGTCATAATAGAGTTTGTGGGTTTATGAAAAAGGACAATCCTTTCAGTGCAGTGGTATGACCCATCCCAAAATGTGACAATTTACTGGATGCAAAATGGGCCTGGCCTTCTATAGATTTTATAAAAAATCAGTTGTCAGGGAAATCCTTGATAGGCATGTCATTCTCATCTCAACCACCAGCTTTGCAGCCAGGTTGGATAAAGTCTCATCAGCACGCCATGGTTCAGTTTTCCTGTACTTCCCTTGCTGCCCCCCTCCTCAGTCACTCTTATTGATGGACATGGCACTCTCCTTGCCAGTCTCAAGAGAAATGGGGCAGTAGGGGCTTTGCTCTCTTTTGGTCACTCATTTAATCACAGAGTGGCAGACTTGGTGTCTAATGTGGGACATCAAGGTGAGCTGGCCTCCAAATTTGCTCCAGGACCCATCTTATGACAGGCTTTAACTCCACCAAAGAGTTTCAACAACATTCTCACAGATTTTTTTCTAAGAAACCTCACAGAAACTATTTGAAGAGTTAGTAGTAATTATTTCTTCCTACAAATAAAAGTCTTGACGAGGTCTAAAAATCAGAGTGATGGCTGAAGTGCTGAGACAGATAAACAGAACATCTTACCAAGCTTTTTGGCTTAAGAGAAAAAGAGAAGCGGCAAGTCTTTGTATACCTGAAATAATTATTAACAGTTTTTATTAGGAAGAGACTAAACTTGTTCAGCTTCTTTTATAGTAAACATGTCTGGTGGGGTGGAGGGAGAGGAGGGAAAATCATGTGTACTTTTTATACAGTCTGGTTGGATAGCTGGCAAGTGCACCTGTAGGGCATATGTGAATATATAAACCCACACATGTTCACTTAAAAGGACACCGTCAGCTTGCTTCAGAGTTTTTGTTTGCTCTTTAATCTCCATTAATACCTTCTTAGAAGCTTAAAACCCATTATTTATTTCCCTATTGATTTCCTTCTTCTCTTTCCCCTTGTCAAACCCTTTCTGTGTGTGTTTGTTTTGCTTTGTTTAGAGTGGAGATAAAATTAACACAGCTGGTCTTATTTAACAACCCAAACAACTGCAATTTGTACCACACTTTATCAGGGCAATGAGAGCAAGGGCAAGAGCTTCAGCAGATGCTGGGTGGGCACACCAGGGGAGTGCTGCTTCAAAATGCTGTGCTTAGGCTGGCCTTTGAGAAGGCACCAAGGCAATGCAGTTCCTGTTTTGGCCACCTGGGCCTGTGAGGGAGGACAGACACATTAAAGAGGTTCAGTTCCTCTAAAAATGTGAGTAGCTGCTTGCTGCTCCTTCTTGAGCAAAATGAATTAAAAACCAAAAGTGGCCTTCATGTTAGTCTATGCAGTCATGTTGACACCAATCTGACTGTGCAGAGGGATGTGGTCTAAGTGCCCCTAAGTTTGAGCACCTCTGTTGTCAGTTCTGCTGCTGTTACGAGCACATGTCTGCTTGCAGCGATGCAGAGCTCCGTGAAGAGCCCTGGGGGCAGAGGCTGCCTGTCTTTGCCGTCACCTCAGGGTGCTGCAGGCAGCAGGAGCACCGTAAGAGGCAGCCATAAAAAAAGCCCCTTGTTCCTTGCCCTCTCCATATGTGAGCCAAGAAGGATGCAAAGAAGAGCTTGCCAGAAAAGCAGTGATGGCAGGGAGTCATTCAGAGTCTGGGCTTTCCAGGTAGATTGAAGTGGGGAGAAAGAAAAGAGCAGAGAAGCAGGTAAAGGAGAGTTTCCTGGTCAATCCACTCTGCAATGGCTCTGTGCTGCAACCTACAGCTACCTATGGAGATTCAGCTGTGGTCATTGCTCACTTGGGCATTGTCTGTAGGATCTGTTCCAGAACAGATTAGTTTAGCTGCTGACTCTCATTTTAAGGTATTCGATCAAGTGAGGAGATTGGCAAGAAAGCAGCCGATATTCAAGGACCAAATAATGTTTCTGTCTTCATCTTTGCAGCTTTGTCAAAATCCAGCTTGCTTAACACTGAATGAAGGCAAGCAGGACTGGCACTGGTGTTCTCTCTGATGGTGTGTTTGGACCAGTTTGAAAATGAACCCTTTCAAGCAGAAAGTGCATGAAGGTCTCATTAAACAAAGCACCTGGCTAAAACATACAAAATGAGCTGTGCAAGAGATCCAAATCTGCTTTTTGAGAATTTGGAGGACTGTTGTCCTTTGGAACATGACTCTCCAAAGGTTGCCATAAAAGACCAGAATCTGATCTCAGCAATAGCTACAAAAGCAGAATGAAAGAACAGGGTGAAAAGACAAATTCACACCCAGTCTTTTAGTGGATTAAGTATTTTATGTTCCCACTCAGTTTGCAGCTTGTCCCATGATCAAAAAACCCCAAAAATTCTGCTGATTTCAGCAGCCCTTAAGCCATTCATTGATACCGCGGGTTTTCCTGTTACTTTCATCATTCTTCTCTGCTACTGAAGGACAATACAGAAAGGCAAAGAAAACACTCTAAAAATGCCGAGATGAAAGCCATCCTCACGCAGAGGTCAGGCGCAGCAGTTTCCTCCTCTGTGAGCAGCTCCCGGCAGGGCTTTCCCACCTGGACTGGTGGGATGCCAGTTCAGGGCTTCCTTCTGCCATCTTCTGCCCCTTCGCAGTACTGCGAGCCGGGAACAGACGGCTCAGCCTCATGCACGGGCCTTTCTTTGGTCTGTGGCAGCAGGACCTGGGCTTTTCCTCAAGGTTAGATGATGTGATCATAGCATGCATCAGGGAATAGTCGAACTTAACCTGTTTACAATAGTTATTATGCTTTATGGCAGTGGTGCTCTAAAGTGCCTTTAGGCAACCCCGTCTGAACACACGCATTAAGACAGCAGCTCACCTACATGAGAAAAAGTTTTTTCCCTGAGGTTTTTTCACCATGACTTGTGGTGTTAGCTGTCCCCACTGCTGCCGAGGAAGGAGCTTCATCCATCCCAATTAGGTGAGATGCCCAGCATTTTTGCAAGACAACCAAGAGGGCATTCAAAGAAGAAAGCAAGAAATCACCTATTTCAGTGTTGGTAGATGGCTGCACACTCCTGTAGATGCTCTGACATTTGCTTCCTCGTAACAAAAATGACCTTCCTTTGCCCCATTTTCTTTCAAACTTTCAGACTGAAGGATAGCACTCACTAAGGGGTAAGGCTACTAAATAGATACCTCTCAAGACTGCTCCCACCTCAGGACATGTTGGTCCCTGTCATAGCTAGGTGGGTTATGAATATTTGAAAATATTTTGCATAAATAAACAGGGCATTATTTTGTTTCTGCTGTATTTATCCACCATACTGCCAGCTATTTCACAGCATCCAGATTTTGCATTGGCATTCTGCTGCATTTCTTTTCTTATCAGTTAGTAAGTAATGTTTTCACCTTTTGAGAAAACCTCAGCTACAAGCTGTATTTGCACATATATTCTGTGATGCATTTGCTGCTGGCATTTAAACAAAAATAACAGTGGCAGCTACCAATTTATGTTCCCGCTATTTGGGTCTAAGATACAGCACTACCTGAGAAGGAGGAGTTCACTTATTTTCTGCTTTTTCCTAAGAAACTGATTTATAGTTTCTTGTATGTTTTTCCTCATCTCATTTTGGCCCTGGATGTGTCTCTTTTTTGTCTCTTTACAAATATTTTCTCAGAAATATAAGGTTAAAAGCCCATTTACCTCTGACTTGGAGTTATGGACGTGGAAGTCCCTTTCCTGCCAATTTCTATGAACAACTGCTTCTAAAAGCTCAAATGATGGCTTTCCTGGCAGAATGCTGCTTCTCATTTCCCTTATTTTGTTACATTTTTGTCCTTCAAAAAATAATTAATGCTTTCTGTTCTGCTTTCTCTTACCTTCAACCAATCTTTGTTTAATTCTTGACTTTGTAAATTTGTTTTGGAATAGAAATGTCTTTCTCTTAGCTCTTTCTAACAACCTTGTGTACTACATTTTATTAATGATTGTGGCTGTTACAGACTACAGCTTATTTGTGTGTGTGATTTTGCAGTGCTAAGGTTTTCAATAAAATTCTTCTCATCACAGATGTTTAGCTGAGTAAAAAGTTGACCTTTCTTTCCAGTTCTACTTGGGGTTACTTTCATGTGTTGTTAAGCCCATCTAATTAACATTGGCACATTAATTTTGTTGTAAGAGTGGAGACAATAAAAGCTAAGTAAACCTTGATTAAGATCTCAAAATACAGAGAGGTTTTGGGTTTTTTTTTGTGGTTGTACTGTAGTTTATTTTAACAGAAAACAATTTACTTGACCAAATCTTTTGGGGCATTCTTAACCTCTAGGGTTTGTTTCCTTGCTTATGAATACAAATATTTACTATATCAATTATTTGCTTCTCTCTTTTTTTGTGGTTAGGGGCGGTCTCTGCAGAGTTCTGAGCAAGACGTAGGCTTTATTGTGCCAGGCTGCCCAAACAGCCCAGGTGCCAATGAACCTTTCCAAGCAAATCTGCATACAGAGCTGGTCACTGGGAGTTAAGCAGGGCTCTGACACAGCACAAGTTCGGGACATTTTCAGGGCCAAACTCTGAAGTAATGAAAAGACTCAAGTAAAATGATGCTATTTACATGCTGAAGAATAAGATATATTCAACAGACAATACCCTCCAAGAAACCAATTAAAAAATGTAAAGCATTATGAAAAAGTTATGTTTAGTTTACAATTTCTGGAACAATAATATCTTACTAAAACTTGCTAAAAGATGCAGTATCAATTTCACCCTGGTAAAGAAGCTGAGCATATTCTAAAAAAGAGAGTTTGGTAAAAGAACATTTTGTTTGCTGCAGTGTATCTTTCCCTCCCTGTTTCTTCAGCGAATGTGTGCATTACAGTACACCCCATATTCTAATTTAAACAGTAATGTGCCAGTCACCAACAGCTACACATCATCAAACACAAACTCTTATCACCCCTTAAGGTGTATTAGTACATAATGTGTAATGCAAATGTGAGTGAAGCCTCCGTCATCACAGGAGTTTCACATACCAGTTATTGTTATCTACAAAAATTATTTATTAACAGAATAAGGAGCGGAAAGACTGCGTACAGTTTCAAACTAGGGTTTCTTTCACTTGACTTCAGGTTACATGATTTACAAACTGAAGGGTGTGAATGTGTATCTAAATCTGTGTTTAATTTGTCTGTCTCTGCTCTCTGTTGTTAATAGCTTACTGTGTAGCACAGCCCACGCATAGCCCCCATCTCTCTTGATTTCCCTTGCCCTAAGTGGCCCACAATATTCTTCCTTCCCTTGATTTCCCCAGTATTTCCCTGTCATTGACTCTTTGCCCTGTTCTCTCCCCTGCTCCTGATGCTGGAGCTGAGCATTTGGTTTGGAGAAATGTTGGGATTGCAAAAGCCTGCTTTGAGTGCAGCAGTCAGGGTCGGTATTGCTTGGCCATGTCCCAAAAGACTTTCTGTAACCAGAGCTGGAGCCAAAGTAGTTATACCAATTTGGCAAACGTAGAGGATTCTTCTGTGCACCAAGTACACTGGGATTGCTCTTTAACTGCCTTTAAGTTTTCTCATGAAATCTGCAGTGACGCCCAAACAAGCCTAATGTGGTTAAAAACTCAGTCCAATGATCTCACATCCTCCACAGCAGTTGAAGGCTCATAAACACATTTTGTCTGTATTGGTATGCTGTCATAATTTGGGAGACACATTGCCTGGAAACACAATAGTTGGTTATGAAAGTCTAGTTTGATGCTGAGAGATCACAGCCAGATGTTACATTCCAGTAATCAAAAATGAGTTATTGCAGGAACAAATAAAAAGTAGTGAAATGCTAATTTTATATAGCTCTTTTTTTTTCTTTTTTCTTAAAACATAATTTATTTTTGTTTTTAAAAGCAGGGACTACTCAGAGGAGGCAATGATGACTAGGAGACTAATAGGAGAAGAAATCCAAAGAACTATAGGATAAGTAGAGCTAGTTAGGGGAGACACTTCATATTATTCATTCATTTAGGATGTAGATCTGATTACAGAATGCATATCTGATTACATGCACTAAGCACAACAGAGCTCCAAGGAATGATCGATACACTGTACAATCAACTGCTGCAGGAGTACAGACAGATAATAGAAGATATGGTAGATAAAATGTTTCACAGAAAATTCAGAATTTGCAGATACCTGCTGCATAAGGCAATCTCAAGGCTATTCTTCCAGATAAGTTGCAGAATAAATGCAGAAAGGCAAGAGCTCTATTCTATTCCATCTCTGCAAAGCATGTGATGGGATGCCAGACAGGGGATTATCTGTTAAACCAGTGAAGATGGAGATCAACAGAAGCACTCAATGCTGGGTAAGGAGATGCTTAAAATATAGATGTAATCAGTGCTGAAAGGGAAGATGCTGTCATTGAAGGAAATTAGTTTATAGAGGAGCAGACCTGGGATCTTTATTTTTTAATATTATTTCCTGTAGTGTGGAGAATGGGAGAACCCGATGGGAAATGATAGAGACACAAAGGGTTGAGAGATGATCAAGATACAAACAATCAAGACATAGCAAAAAAGCTGAATGGCCCGAGGCCTTGAGGATTACAATGGATGAATTTCTGCAAAATATAATGTCAAGTGTTTATCTTGGACAGTGATAAGGAAAATCCTTGTGTCATAAACCAGAAACTAATCTGGTAAAATCTGAGGATGGGAACTTGGGCATATTATTTACCAGGATACGTATGTGCTATTGCTGTGATACAGACAAGGAAGACAGCTATGGTCAGGAGAGCAATTACATGTAGAAAGAGGGATGGCTATTGCTGTTTTCCAGACCTCATCTGGAATTCCATATCCTTTGTGGGGCTCCCTTATTCAGGAAAGATGAACTCAAATGGAAGTGATGCAGAGAGACAGGGTAAGGTTCAGCATCTTGTGAGGAGAAACTAGGAGAATGTGGCATCTTTTGGACAAAGCAGTCTTTCAGTTCATAAAGGTGTTACAGAAAGATAATAACTATTTAGGCTAAAAGACATAGTTGTGGGAAAAGACAGAAATCAAGTATATAAATCTAAATGTGGCCATGTGCACATTTAGAATGGAAATTAGAAGAATGTTCCTAACTAGAATAGGAGCAGGAGCAGAGGAAGTGAAGAAAGCAAACTGCTAAAATGGAAGATAATAAAAAAGGATATAATATGATATCTGCACTAACAAGAGAACGCTTTATGTGACTCAAGAGTACTTGCTGAGCTCAAAGGCCAATTTCTTAAATTAAAAATTATATTTTTATAGTTCATGAAATCATCATAGTTGTGGCAGTGAGGTACAGTCTAGCTAAATGAGACTGCTTTCATATGCTCAGGTGATGAGAGAGCATTAAGATCATCTATTCTGAAATTTAATGTAATGCAGCCCATAGAAACCTACTCATTCATTTTTGCTCCAGGCTCAATGCCTCTCTTTGATCTATAGCACATCTTTTCAGAAAGGTATTCAGATTTAATTTAAGTGCTTCAAGTGAAGTAGAATCCACCACATTTAACAGCAACTTCTATTGAAACTGCAATGCAGATGGTTTGAGAGAAGAGCTTTGACCTTTGTGATTTTTTTTCTTTTTTTTGCCATCGTTGACAGGCTTTATGAGGAAATACATCAGACGGATCATTGTGGAAGATATTAAACTTCCTACATTTATTCTGATCTGATGAACTCCTTTTCAATATTTTCAGAAGTTAATGGCCTGTGGTATGTTTCTTCTGCTGCTAAGACCAATTTTAAAATCAGTGAAGTTATTCCCATTTATACCAGGTAAAAATATGATCCTTTATGCATATGATTAACAGACTTCCTGGAATGAGTAAACATTTTCTAAGTAATCCAACAAGTGGAAAATATCTATAAGCCATGTATCTTTTATATATATATCTGATATATAGTTATGCCTATATAGCTATATATCATATCTCTGAGTAAAGCCAGCTGACTTAGGTTTATGGTATGATTTGTGTAATGCACAACATTTAAATTTTTGCACAGATAGAAAGCTTTTACGGTAATACCTATTTCCTTTGATACTAGCTTCTTAAATTTGGCATATAATCTGAGATAACCCTTTAAATTCAGTCTAAAGAATTTGCGTCTGAAAAAAAAATGCCAACAGAAAGCCATCTCACCTGTTTTATATACATAAGATGGATCACCTCCAGATTAGAAAACTAACTTTTAAGTGGCTGCCATTAAATGAAAGGGATCATATTTTAAAAGTATGGAAAAGAAATATACTCATGACAGGGTGTTCTGGGTGGCTGTCATAGAAGAAATTTGGAGTAGTGCAGCAGTACTCAGATGCAAACAGACATCTGATTTCTGTGTGATTGGGTGAAAGGACAGGAGAAAGACAAGAGCACAGATTCAGATCTGTGAATAAATTTGACTCAGGAAGAACCGTGTGCCTCGAAACCCAAGAATGGAGCTAAATCCAAGCATAGTTAAATAGTGATTAGAATCATGGTTATTCTTCTCTTGCAACATCTCTGCTTGATTTTAGTATTTCCCTGATACCTGTTCTAGAGGACTCAGGCACCCTGGAGCACAGTCCTGTGCACCCAGCAGTGTGTCCCCTGGGGGATGCTCGCTGACATCTTTAGCAACAAGCTTATTGTGTGCAGCATGGTGGTTATGGCCTTAATTTTAGTACCCGAAGACTCTTTCATAAGCAAAATATCTGTGATGCCAGATTGTGAATTAAAACCAAAATCAAAATCCTTGCATAAAAGTTCAAGGTAAGCACACTGTTAAGTATGTCTTCTGAAAGGATAGTTTGAATATAATTAATCTGTACTACGGTGCTACGAAAAGACAATGTGTCCAAACTCTGCTCTTAGCTACAGCAGTCAGCACAGACATCTGGAGGTCAAGTATTTTTAGAGGTCTGACTTGGATTAGAGTCTGACCCCCATGTGCATGAATCATCACAAGGATTAATGAAGTGTATAAAGTGTGTGTGCTTGTTAATCTCCATCTCCATAGATGTATGGACATGACAAAGGAAGAAATTCTTCACTTTGAGAGAGTAAATGGTTTAGTAAAGGGAAGACACAAAGCCTAGCCTTAAGCTGATGGGAAGCCTACAATTTAATGGAAGAGTGTCTTTTATTGTCTTAACTGCAGCAACTGTGTTCCAAGGAGCTATGACATGAAAATGATCCTGTTTGATTTCTAGTTGTGAAGTTTTGTCCCTTTTCTTTTGGTATTCTCACCTCTGTTTTAAATGTTATCCATGAAAAAGATTCTATTTAAAATTAAAACTAGAGTTTAATCATTTGCATTTATTTTACTTCACACTTCCTTTATGTTCCTCTGGCTCATGCCATGAATATAAGCATGGTTTGGCCAAATACCTTCAAAGGGGCAAGTAATTCTCATAGTAACTCAGATAACATAAAATAAGCAGTATGCTAACTGAATTTTGGCTTGAGTTGTTCCATTAGCTCTCTAACTGCCAGAGGTCTCTGCCATTCCAGCTACTCACCCAGGACAGATACCCTGAGCCAGGGTAGTTCCCTAAACCTTGTCTTGCCTGGCCCTGCAGAGGAGGATTTTAAATTTTCAGAGTCATCTCTAAGACCAGCTGTGTGCAGGGCTTTGAAATCCTTCATGGATGGCATCGATCAAAGGCTGATCTTCAGATTCTCCTCCCTTGTAGTATTGTAGTGTTTGTCACAGAATGAGTCAAGGGCATCAGAGTTCATGACCTACAAAAGCCTGAGCTGGTCTCTAAGAACTTCTACAGCTACCCCAGGACTATTCCAGCATGTATATTTTTCCTTTCTATCTCAGTAACTCAAGGTCTTGGACACCTCTTGTAGCTCTGAACAGACTCATCTTTATGCAACAGCCAGGACTACCCCAGTTCCATGTGTTTGCCTGATCAGAGGGAGGTAATCCCAGATAATTTGTGAAAGATGAAAAAAAGAGGAACTATTTTTACAGTAGTGGTTAACATTTGAAGCTTAGCACTGGATGGTTCTGAGATTCCTCTGAAAGGAAAGTTCACCACTCTCAGCTCTGATTACAGGCTTGAGAGGCCAACAGTCCCTCAGCATGGGCTTCTTAGCTTTTCTGAGGAGGAACAGGCTCTTTACAGAATCTTTCTTCAATGGCTTCAGAAGGAAATTAGTTTTTAGTGCAAATGTAAATTGCACATGTGCAAGCTATAATTCTGGATCATTGCCAGTAGGTAAAGTCTCTAACTCTGCTATTTGGTAGTTATTATAAAGTTTTCAGTAATACTCTTCAGTTCTCTTCCTGTCCTTACAGCTACAGAAAAAACATTTGGAAAGAAAAGAGTCTTTTTATGTATAGAGGGGATAAATGAATAGCACTTGCGGGACAAAGATGAATGGAAATTGAAATAAGAGTTTTTTCAACAAATGTTTATAGTCTGCAAATGACAGAATTTTCATATTCAAGTTTTGTAAAAAACAGCACTCAGGGGTAGAAATGAGAGTCTTGTGTGTGAGAGGATTAAACTGAAAAAACAATACAACTATCTGAATCAGAAAAGACCCCAGTGCCCACAAAGTGCTGCAGAGAAGCAGAGTTTAATGTCAGTGGGATTGTGAAGGTCAGTGAGCAGATGAGGGTTGATGGAAACTCCTCCCTGGACTGTGAAAAGACCATACACATCTGGTAGAATACTCCCAGAGGATCCCTGAATTCCAGGGGGTTGTGAAGCCTGTAGCTCACTTGCTGTGCTGTGTTATTTTGATAGCATCACTTTGTCTAGGAAAATAAAGCAGCTCCCATTCAACTTTCAGAATATGGATGTTTTACCTCAAATAAAACTTAAGGAATTAATAATGTTGAAAGCTAAAGCTTACTTACTTATACTAGTTTTAAAAATTTTTAATGTGTTTAGTATTTACTTACTTTGCCAAATAGGGGATTGAGCATCATATTATCCTGAAATAGAAGAAATACACTTGTCAAAATAAATATCAAATCTGCATTTTTTGAGCAAAATTTCACAGCAGATATTATGGACTTCTAAACATAACTAGTGACCACATTGCCTGCCTGCCTGTATTATGTAGAATTTTCATATAAAGCATTAAGAAAGCACCTTTATAGGGAATAATATAATTATAGTTGCATAACTCATGTCTATAAAACAACAGCAGAATGACCTAGTTTTCATTTTCTAACCGGTAAGTACCTGGTTTTGGATCAAAAAATGACTGTATACCTGTCTGGGCTTCATATCACTGGGACACTTCCCACTCATGGCTGGAGGGCAGCAGGCAAAATTCAGAGAGAAAGTGTCACATTTCTCTAGCAGGTTTATTCTTTTTCCTTGGAAAAATATGGCAGGAGAACGGTTAGAGATATTATTTCAAATTTGCACTTTCAGTGACTTGCCTTATAAACTTATTTTGATTTACATAGGTATAAACATAATTAGATTTCCTGGTGTTTAGACCTGAATATGAAATATGCATGTCTTCTCCAGGAAAACCACTCCTAGATCAGCTCCCCCCTGCTTGAAAATGAAGGCAGTATTCTAAAGATGCATCTGAAACCCTTAGATTCTTCATTGACACAGGCTGTTCTCTGAATTTTTAAGGCATCTTTCTTCACAGCAATCTGTACTTTATGACACAGACAATTTCAAGATATGCTGAAAATGCCAGGGGTCAAAAATACCACCCCTTATGTTAGTCACAGCTCCTGTTAGTCACAGCTCCTGTACATGGAGCCCTGCCTACAGAATACAAACCTACAAGAAACCTTTTCAATATGGGTTCTTTAGCAACCATTTTTCTAAGTTAGACTTAATAATATACTTACAGGCTAGATAGTGAGGCCCTTACTGACACTGATTATCATGTTAATCCATGATTAATTAAATTTGAAACCACCAAAAGATTTTAAACTTGGAGACATACACTTTAAATAAATCCTGACCAGGTGCTGGGAAATAGGAAATCCCTGACATAAGCTCTGACATAAAAGAAGAGCTTAGTTCATGAAGTACAAAAATGAGCTAAATTATGTAAAGCAGCCAAGAAAGCTAGCAGTAAACAAGAAGGTCTGGAGAGGCAGGGAGGGTGTAAAAAGAAATATGTGCATTAGGTATGTGAGCTTATTCATACTTCAGGACTTATTTTATTTCAATACTAGCCAAGTATCACTGAAAGTTTAAAGATATGTATTTCAGAAGGTTTTCAGATGAAAGGCTCAGAAGAAAACCGGCGGTGTACGGGAAGAGAAGGCTGCACCCTTTGGGAGGCAGAGCGGATCACAAGCTGCTTGAGGTTTGTTTTCTGGAAGAGTTGTTCCTTTAGGGGAAGTGAGAGTGTTTGAGACACTAGACCTTGCTAAAACAGGAACATATGAGTGTTGTTGGCTCCAGGCCATGGAGCGCCTGGGTAGGAGTTTAGCACAGAGCTGGATGGGGATTTTCTGATGAAACTTTTGTCAGAATAGGAACTTTTTGTGAAGACATATCCCCATTTAAACTCTCTCCCTGGGGACAAGATTTACATGGCTAATGTGAAAAGTGTGGTTGGAGGGAAGGTATGACACACCTCTGACCAGCACCCTGATGGCCAACAAACTTACCTGGTCCACAGAAATGCCTGTGCCCTCTGAGGGCCTGTTTTGGTGTCAGGGATATTACACATCCACACTGCCTTTCTCCAGGCCTCTGAGGAGAGGAGAGCACCAGGGTCACCCTGCTATACATTTCCCAGCCACAGCTGGGGCTGGCAAGGCACACAATAGGATCTGCCTGCTCCTGTGTGTATGGACATGTCCTGGACATTCAGGTTTGTTTTGATGATCAGGCCACTGCCTCTTGTGAGCTGGGTTGTTCACCAACTCAGTTTGGGCTCTATCCTTTATATAAAGAGTTTGCCTATCTCTTGGCTGGAGTGCCAAAGAACACAGTCATCATGAAAGAAGTGTTTACATAGCTAATGGCTACAAGCACCTATTATTTAAAAATGAAAGTAAAAGCCCTAACAGGCAAGAAATCAGTTCCCAGTAGGATGCTAACAGGAGCCCAGTTCACTCTTGTAGCCCACAGGAAATGGGGAGGTTTCAGATACTGTTCTGAGAAACAACTCTGCTCATCACTGTGACAGTTCAGGGTGTGGTAGAATGGAGGGCAAGAAATGAAGTCAGCAGCAGTATTTGTCAGAGGGAGGTCACACCAGATAGCTTTCTGGATGGATTATATCTTGTTCTGAGCTGTAACTGGGGTGGGGCTGGGGTCAGAGCACTGCTGAGCTGCAATCAGTCAGTGCCTCTGAAAGAATGGGCTTGCACCTTTGGGTTACACACCTTGCTATGGGAGCTACACAGCTTTGGGTCAGGGCAAATCCATCTCACGGCAAAGCGTCTGCAGACACACCCACAGTGTAACATAACTAAGACCAGATCATCATTTCCTGTTGCCTTTTTCCCCCAGTTTTTGCATCACTTTAACAGAACAAAGAAATTCTATAAGTGAAAGACACATGCTCCTCCTTTAGTGCACTTCAAGAGCAAAAAGTGTCTGCTGTGGAATAGAGATGCTGTCCCATTGAGGAAACTCCAGTGTGGGATCCATCTCATATGTCTTCAGATTTGTGGACTCAGTTTTTGGTCAGTGGCAAGAAACAGGCAGTTCAAGGGCACAGTTCACCTGTTCTGTTTTCATGCCTATTTTAGGAGAAGCTTAATCACTCCTTAGCAGTCTTCACTCCTTGGAAGATGCTGTGAAGGCACCCTAAACAGCTGGTACAGCCACCCATATACATGCCCAACACTGCTTGAGAACACTCCTACTGCTTTTCATGTGGTTAGCTGCAGTATCATCCTTGGACTCAACCATAGCTATCTAAACCCTGTGAGACATGGAAATTTCCAAAAAGTTTATGCACTCATAGTATTGTAAATCACAAGTCAGCTACCCAAAATCATGAAAATTGATCAGGATGCATGATTAAATGCAATAGTGCTGTCTTTTTTCTTCTACTTTTTATTCAGCCTTTGGAGTTTTGGGGTATATTTTTGTCATGCTGTCCACTCTTATCCTTCAACTCAAGGCTTAAATCAAAGGATAGTTTAAAATGAGGGCATGGAGTCTTGTTGTTTGACTGTGGGATTTGAATATAAACTCAGCTGTCATGGCAGTGCCACATATCAAAAATAAAATCTGTTAGGAAACTGTAGCATTTTGCTAAGAATAAGACATAAGAGTATTCGTCAGTTTTACAACTGAAGTATTACAAGCTTTAATAATATTGCAATGAGATGTAATTGCTAAGGTTGTAACCCAAAACTTGAGTTGTAGTACACTAAGGACAAGCTTAGTCAGACCTAGTGTTGCAAGTATGGTCAAGGGCAAGAACAGATACTAAAATTTTGCACTGGTTTGAAAGTGTTTGTCATACTGTTTGCACTGCAAACATGCCTTTGTTAGGCAGCACACCCCATTTTGGTGTGTGTTGTTGAAATGCTGGCAAGGCTAATGGCACTCAACATTTGCTTCACCTGGCACTATGGGTAAGCAACTTACCGTGAAAGCATGAAAAAGGTCTTAAAATTTGCACATCTGTTTAGACAGGAATTTGATTAGGAAATGTAGAAACTTTTACTGAGTAGAGACCTCAGAGCAACATATGAGTTTGCAAGCGTTGAAGTATCCATTTGGCTGAAAGACAAATGAAGTGACAGCCTGAAGTGACAGCCTGAAATCCATCTCTGCACCCCTTATATATGCTGAATCTACTGATTCTGCAGATCCTGGGATCTACTGATCCCTTTGAAGCTTCAAGCTCCACCCTGAATATAGTTCTTACCCATCTTTTCTGTTGTGCATTTATCACTGAACTGAGCAGAAATTCTGATGGGCAAAATCCCTTTTATTCTCCACTACTCACACCCCAACATGCTATCCAGGACATATCAATTTTTCAAGTCTGAACCTGAATGTATGACTGGTTGTGCAGTGAATCATCTGATATTGGGCTTTGGTCACAGCCTGACCTTGTGGAGCACTTCACAAGATAAAAGGGAAGTTGTAAAACAAGACGCAAGAGACTCGAAGTGAGGAAGGCGCAGAGGTGAAGGAAGATAAAAACATTATCTTCCTTCCTTAGCAGTAAAACCAACTGTAGCTGCTTGGGATGCATCAAAGGGGAGATGCTTTGCTCCAGGTTCATTACAGACGTACTGGCTTGTTCTTTTCTTGCCAAAATATGCCTCTCTCTTTCCAGTTTCTTGTGTAAGCACATTGTCAGAGCTCCCCTGTCGTGGAGGGAGCTGTGTGTGTTGCGTCAGAGGCTCCCGCCCTGTGCTCCACCCAGGCTCTGCACTGATAACCCTCCTCTCCTAAACTGTAGAGGAGCAGTTAGTAAATGGGTTTTCACAACTTCTTTTGCTGGGAAAAGCTTTTGAGCAGTTTGTGGCATAGGCTTTGTTATTGGTAGGGTATAGCTGATGATCTAAATAATAAGTGGAGGGGCAGCTGAAGCAAGTTCATATGCAGACAAATAGCAGCAAAATTTCTCATGCCATTCCTGTGATTTAAAAGCCTCTGCAATTATCTGAATGACCTTCGTACTTGTAGGTACAACTAAGAATGTAATCTGTGCCGTAATTGTAGCCTTTCTTTTCTCCAAGGCGTAAAAAGTGCTGTATAGCCAGGAAATAAGAAATAGGCAATCATATGTAAGATTTAAACTGAAAATCTGTCACTTACTGGAAACTGCTTGTTTGCTTCTAAACTTAGATGGCATATTTTTACTTTAGATACCATTAAATATAGATATGAAACATGTAGGAATTGTAGCAAAGTCAGATAGATACTGAGTTTCTGTGCAGCAGCTGTAAGTTAGCATGTTGTAAACTTCTGGGATCTTACCAGAACTTGCTTGTGGTTATGTTCAGTAGGCTTATTAAAAAACCCCCAAAACCCCAAAAAAAACCCCAAAATCCCCCAAACCCCAACCTATGCCAAGAAACCTCCTCAAACCCCACCAAAACCAAAACTGAGAAACAGCAGAAGTTCTGGGCATTTGCACATTAAAGGTCCGTGCGCACTGTCCTGTTTTGAAGAGCCAGTGAGACTGCTCATGCCTGCCTCCTATATTATTATTGCCTCAGCACATCTTCCCTCAGACATCTCTGACTGAATGCCTGGGCTAAGCATTTTATAGACAACAGTGCTACAGCTCAAGCCTTCCTTAATCAGTATCTACTCTGTGTGAAGATTTACAGCAGTGTAGGTTTTGGTACATAATGTCATTTCCGAATTCCACTTATAATAAGCTTATTTTATTGCAATTGTATGGTCTGGTTGCAGACTTATCATTTCAAATCCTCTATCACCTGTGATTCCCTTACTACCCTTCATGGTCCTTTTCATACACTTTTATATGACCGTTTAAACTTTTCTCCTGATTCATCTGTGGCTATGGCATCTCTCCATGAAGACACCCACGTTTCTCAATTTACTTATTTGTGGAGTGTGTTAGATCTAAACCACACCACGCAGTTGTTTCTCTCAATCCTTACAAAATCTGTATTTCATGAGCAAAATTATTTTTAGGAACGTTCTCAGATTTAGGGTGGGTATTTAAAATAAGGTAGTCAGACAGTGGATATCCTAGAGTTATAACAAAGAGTATTACTCCAGAAAGGAGCACAGAAAGTCAGAGGCAGGTGTAGATCCACTCCTGAAAATGGGAAAGCTAAGAGAGCAGGAGAAGGAGTTGCTTGAAATGTAGAATACCTGTGGGTTTTTTGTGGGTCCTACAAAAGCCAGATTCTAAGTTACATCTTTCTGTCACCATCAATAGGTTATATACTAACACTTCCCACTTTTTTCAAATACAGACAGCAGAATTGAGGATCACAAATTGACGTTGAAGACTGAAAACTGGGTTTGGGCCAAGTGGACTTCATAAATCAGATCAGTGTGCCCTTGATTTCTCACACTGTGTCCACCTCCAAAACGAAAGCTTCTTTTTTATGACAAACTCAGAGAAACCTGTGTCTGACCCTCATTCCTACAAGCACTGCTGTATGGGGCTTCTTCAGAAAATAGGCTGACAGAAAAAAACCAACAAAAATACCTTTATTTTTCCCTCAGGATTCCTAGTTGGAGGGACACAGAAGAAAACAAACAAGACAAAATCCAAACCAAATGAAACAATCTTATTGCCTTGCCTTCTGGAATGAGTCTAGCTCCTACTGCTGAGAGGTATCCTGCATCTAATGTTAGAACTAGGATTGCTGCACTGGGGTTCAAAAAACTTCTGGAAACCTGGCCAGTGGGATGTGTCGTGTACCACAACGCTCAGGTTCCTGGCATCCTGACTTGTTGAGGAAGAGGAAAAGGATCTGAAGTAGATGCTCAGAGGGAGAAAATGTTGGCAAATTCCACGCCCCTCCTCTGCTAGGATAAAGCAGACCCATCCCTTTATGCCGGTTGAACATCTGAAGTGGAAGTGTGAACACAGCTGAATGAATGCTGGCAGTGAACACTAGGCAGTGAAAGAGTAAACCCTGCAACATAAAGCATTAAGGAATGCAATCATTTCAGCCTCCTCTTAAATGCAGGTCATTAAAATATTTTTATGCTGTCGACGTTTTTTAGAGAAATCTTTTCCTCTTCAGAAATGCTAATTATAATTACTTAAGGAAGACAATGGCTTGACCAGCGGCCATGTGGGTGCGGCCCCTCCCTGTCTGGGGGTTCCTCAGGGAGGGACAGAGACCCCGCGGGGGGTGGAGCTGGTGGGGGCTGGGACACAGCCCGGTCCTGCTCCCGGCTCGGCCTTCCGGAGCCCCGCCCTGGCCCTCAGGCTGCTCTCGGCTTTGGGAGGGGGACGTGTGGCTGTGACCGGGGGAGAGGAGCTCGCTCATCGCTGCAGTTCCAGCCCAGCCTGTTTCTCCTGCCTGAGGTTCGTGTCCCGTTGGTGTCTCGTTGAGAGGGGAACTCTTT
>VZRX01017870.1:0-12357 GCA_013398075.1 Notiomystis cincta | reverse complement strand
AAATACTTAGTAAAGATCTGTTATTCCTATTCCCTATCTTTGCCTGAGAGCCTCTTGATTTCAAAATATTACTAATTCGGAGGGAAGGAGGGTTCACATTTCTCATTCCAAGGGAGGCTCCCGCCTTCCTTGGTAAACACCTGTCCAAACTGTGACATATGCTCACTACTCTTCCTCTAGAAATGATAACTTTGCTTCATTATTTACTTTTGAGGTGTAGGACAAGTAATAGGATTTATTACAGAGGAGTACAAATGCAGGAAACAGTAAGAGCCTGGAGACGTAGTGATAACAACTGGTAGTGCTTCCCCAATGCTTGGTTAATATTTACCTGTGGTAAAGCAACTATTTAAGCAATTGTGGATTACTTGGTCATAATTTTTGCTTCCAGGAGCAGAGCACGGTGTATTTGGCGTGGTTTGAGAGGTTTTCTGAAGACACAAGGAGGACTTTTGTATCAAGGTCAAACTCTCAGGAAAGCTTCTTTTACAGCACTCATTTTGTCTCAGCTTGTTGAAAATGGCGGGTGTAAGCAGCTGCATGAAGTACTCCATGTTCATCTTCAACTTTTTGTTTTGGGTAAGTTAGTGTTTAAACTGTTATTAGTGATGTATGAAATGTGTTCCCCATTATCTGAATGCTGCAGTTAGAGGAATTGCAAAGAAAATAGAGCATAAGTGGAACCAGAGTAGGATTCTAAATCAGGGAGGGGAGAATATATTTAACTTTTGCCCTTCCCTTTGATTTTTTCCATCTAAACACCTTTCCCTCTGCATTCAAAAGTGCACAAGCCACAAGTTTGTCTCCCTGCTCATCTTGTGCCCCTCATATCATGGGACGTCACTCATCTCAGTCAGAAGATAACAGAATCTCCAATAACAATGCACATTTCTCTTCCTTTTATTGCTGCTGTTTGATTGCAAGGACCCGAAAATGTAATTCCAACAGAAAATATGGAAAATTCACTTGAATTTTTAGCCTCCTAATTGATAAATGGTTTTCATATCCTTCCTTGTGGTCCTTTGCTTTACATTCAGTGCATAATTAGTTTCTGATGGTGGACAGTAAATGTTTGTAAGAACGTATGCACTGGAAGTACTGCCACAGCTGTACAAGGCCGATACAGCACAGCACAGCAGGCAGGTTTCTGGGTGTTATTTGAACTGTATTTGTCTATTTATCACATCTCATCTGGGTTGCAAGAATTTCAGGTTCTGGAAGCTTTAGAAAAGTTTGAGTTAAAGAACATTTCTCTCATGGTTCAACCTCACTGTCAGATTTCCTGATAGAGCTTAGTCAGGTTCACCAGGGGTTCACTGAAACCAGAAGCAGAACTTCTAGCCACATTATGGGCTTTGTCTCAAGGGATTTTTGTCAAGTGAAAAGGTGATACCATTCAAAAGGGACCGCAAACAGTAGCCTTGGAAAATTTGTGGCTAGCCCAAATTCTTTGATTGTGTATGGCCCTCACAAAGAAATTCCTGACAGACCAGCGATGGTTTGGACTGTCTCCCCCAAGTTTCCTCCTCCACTTCAGTCAAGGCTGATTGAAGATTTTTGACATTTGTGTTGAAGTTTTTATGCAGCAGTATTTACAAGAATCCCTAAGTTTCTGAATTTGAATTCCTGTCTCGCAGGAAGTTTTTCCTGTTTCTGTGATTTGACCCCAACCAGCAGCCAAGCACCACACAGACATTCACTTACTGCCCCACCAGCAGGATCAGGGAGAGAACTGGAAGCATAAAAGCTGGAAAATTTGTGAGTTGACAGAAAGGCAGCTTAATAGGGGAAGCAAAAGCCATACGTGCAAGCAAAACAAAACAAGGAATTAATTCTCTGCTTCACGTGGGCGGGCAGGTGTTCAGCCATCTCCAGGAGGGCAGGGCCTCATAACATGAAATGTTTACTTGTGAACACAAATGCCATTATTCCAAATGTCCCCAGCCTTCCTCATTCTTCCTCCCAGCTTTATCTACTCTGCATGATGTCAAGTGGTCTGGAACATCCCTTTGGTGAGTTGAGGTCACTTATCCAGGGTTTTTCTCCTTCCAACCTCCCATGCACCCTCAGTCTCCTCACCAGAGTAGCAGTATGAAAGGAGAGAGAAAACTTGATGTGAGCCCTGCTCAGCAAAGCAAAAACTTCTCTGTATCATCAACCCTGTGTTCAGCACAAATCCAAAACACAGTCCTATACCAGCCACTGGGAAGAAAATCACTCCAACCAAAACCTGTTCACATTCATCTGTGTCTATTGTAAGATAAAACATGGGCAAATGTCTCAGACTAGCATTAGAAAAGCTCCAAACTACTAAAATGAACACTGGAATAATGTCCCATGCCTCCAGGAACAGTATGGATTTCCTAGGGGGAAAAAAAAAGGGTGGGATTCTGGGGGAATCTTGAAATTAGTATGTATGAAACAAACTTCCTACCTTTATACCAAAGTTGGAAAACCCATACTGTATTCTGAGGAAGAAAATGCTGAGAGCATTTGCTGTGCATGTGACTGCTTGGATGAAACAGAGGACAGGAATGCAACTGTAGTTAACTGTTACAAGGGAAGGTGTTTAGCACTATTAAGGTTATTATTGGATAACAGTTTTAAGGGAAGGTGTTCCCTATTTAGATAGGGAAGAATGAAACAGGACAGGAATGTAGATATAGTTAATTATTTTCAGGAAGATGTTTAGTTTAGCACGATCAAGACTGGAAAGAAGAGATGTATGGCCTGATAGAAATATAATGAAATTGAAATTTTTGGTTCACAGTCTTGTCTCCAATCCCTGGAAATCATTAAACTGCAACAGGAAGGTAGAGGGAACAGCGATTACAGCCACTCATTCCACAGCTACTCTCTCTAGTGCACAAGGCAGTTGACAAACGGAAAATTACTGGGAAATGAAGGTGACTTTAACCTTAAGAGATAAGAATGACAGTTGCATATTTACCTGGTGTCCTTTCGTTTCACGCCCTTTGCAATCTTTCTGGGAGTGTCCCCTCTTAGAAGACTCAGACATGGGCTTCCTAGCCTTCTGATGACTTTTTCTAAGCAGCTCATGCAGCATTACACTAAGTGTGTAAAGCCTGGAATAGTCTAAGAAAGCTCTGCAAATTGACTATGGCTCCACTACATGATGGGTGTCCCTTGGGCATCTGCATACCCGTGAACCCCATGATGGGCTCCAGCACACAAATAGAGCTTTTCATCTTCCCAGTTTGGTGAAAAATAGCTGACTATGGGCTTGTGAAGACCTGTGCTTTGGAACTGGGTGCCTATATGGAGTTTCTAACAGTCCTTAAATTAATCCTTGTCAGTTTTGTGCATTAAACCTTACACGTGTGTCAGATTTTTCTTCTTTCCCTTCTTTGGAGTTTGCAAGGATATCCAGTCTCACCTGCTGTCCTCATTGTGTCAACATCTGCTACTCCATATCATGCAAAATTGTAGCATTACCTTTTTTTCCACTGAATACTGACGTCTGATGCTAGTTCGAAGCAGCATGGTTGGTGACAGAGCATGTTTGATCAGTTGTTAATACCAGACTTGCAGTCCCATCTACAAACAAAGTGGCCCCTTCCCTGAACCTTAATGTGAACATCTCAGTCCCTGAAGCAGCAAAACAAGCTTAGCAGGTTTGCTAGCCAGAGACCACATTCTCTGTAGGACTTTCCTAGATCTGCAATTTCAGGTGTCTCAAGGAAATGTTCCAGTCAAATGTTTTCTTTAACAGAAGCAACCTTTTAAAAGTTCCTCCTGATATCCTTGAACTGAATGTTTGGAAAGAGTATGCCAGTGGAGGAAACTCCCCATAAATCTGGTATTTTTGTGTATGAGAATTGCAGTCTTAATATACTGTTGGCTCAGTGCTCTCATCTGAGGTGATATTGATTTAACAAGCTAGGCTGTATTTCCTCATCACACCAAAACTGAAAACTTGAGAAAGACCGACCAAATTAGAGGGACAGCAGTACTGTTGCTGTTCAGTTTATGAGACTGATACATATATATATATATGATCACTGATTCTTATCAAGGGTGAAAGCAAAAATATGATAGCCATCTAGTTTTGGGAAAGTGGGGGAAGACATTTTCAAAGGAGCTCATTTTATTCCATTGGAAAACACTAGCGGTAGATTAAAAATGGAATTTCCTGAAATTAAAGATTATTTACTTGAAACTTTATTTTAAGAAAACTTAAAAATTAAGATGGAGTATTCCAGCAAACATGACATGTTCAACTTGCACTCTTTGGGAACAAACCATTTTTATTTGCTTCAAAACTTTTCTTTGTGTGTTTGTGTACACTTTTTATGTTATGAAAATAAGCAGAAACAAACCGTTAAGATTTTACTGAAATGGAGCATTTTTTATCGACCTAAACCAACTCTATTTTAGAAATTAAAATATGTGCACATCATACTAAAATTTTGATTTATAAATGATGTTTCTATTTTTACGTGGAGGAAATATTGGAGCATTCCCATCTGATTGATGAGTTCCTGTACATTTAGCTAAATTTGCTTCTACTAATCTGCTGTATTTTTATGGGAGGTCCTATGTAACAAAAAAGACAATGTGAAAAACTCCCTTTGGATTTGTAGCAATAGATGCATCAGTGGAAATTTTCACATTAGCAAGCCCATGTTATCTAGTGAATAGCCACATAACTCACATATGCTGCTGAACAAGACTGAAATGTACAGTCACATGATACCATCAGTTTCTAGGCAGATTCAGCAGAATTCAAAAGATTTCAATTGGGAGTTCTAGTTAAATTTGATAACATGTTATAGTTGTCATTGATTATACAACTTTCCTTTTCATGTTTAAAATATACTTACAAGAGCTTTACTTAGAGCAGGAAAATGTGTGGTACCCATGTCTAGGGTCTGGCTCTATTCCATATTCAATAATCTGCTAAGGTCATTAATGTCTTTGATGCTGAACATTATATGTAAACTTCTGTGGGGAAAGTATTTTTAAAGAAAAATAATCTAAACCATATAAAAATAACTATTTTAATTTCAGTAGTCCCAGTGTTCAAGGGAAATTTGTAGCAACATTTCAGGGCCATTTATGACTTGAGTATTAATGGCAGATGGAAATGATTCTAAATCTAACTAGTCCCTGGTCCTCAGTGATGTCTCTTTCCTACCAGTTGTCTCAGTAGGCACAATCCTTACACCTGAGTAGCCTCTTGGTTACCTATGTCCAACACTTAATAAAGAGAAATTCTGTGTAAGAACCATCAGCAATAAGGTTAGGAATAGAGTGACTGGCACACAGGGGAATAGTACCTCAATGATCCATGAAACAGGAGCACCACTAGGGATGAGGGAATGTATCTGTACCTGGGATTCATCTTCCCTGACTACAGCATCTTCAGGTAAGTCATCCTGGTCAAATATTCACATGTACAATACCAAGTTGTACTTAGCTGTTTTCTGTAAAAATATAATGGAAACAATTAGTCTAGGCATTTTATGAGGACTATTCTAAGGATTGGAAATGTCCAGAAATTGCTGTATTTGAAATAGCAGAAATAATTTATTGAGAACTTTTCCTAGTAGCTTTACCGTAGAAAATGTCTCCAGATATGTCCTGAATAAATCTAGAAACAACATGTAAGCAAACACCCCTTATCAAATCTCATGTTTCCATTATACAACAACATTCTTCACAGACACATTTTACACATACAATAGAAATTTATATTCCTCTCTCATCTGACAGAATTTCTGTGTGCTTCCCAAACACGTGTATGAATCATCATGTAAATGCATAGTCCTCTGGGGTAGAAACATCAGGGATTTGGTGCATACCTGAAGATTTAACTACACTTATGAATTTTCCTGGAAATAAATCAATATTCCTTGCTCCAACAATTCATGTTTCTTTTGCTTTGCCAAACAAATGATTTCAGAAGTTTGGACAGCATATGGTGCAATTTGGATACTGAATGTTAGTAGAAAAGTTGCTGACCTTTCTAACTTGTCTTTATTTTGTCCCACAGGTGTGTGGTTCCATTATTTTGGGGGTCTCTGTATGGTTACGTGTTAGCAGTGCTCGGCAGGTAAACACATGCAAGTCATACCAGCACCGTGTAAAACGTGAAAACCTCTGCACACAGTTTAATTTCCACAAATTTGCTATTTTTCTCTTGAGGTGGTTTGTGTGGGTGAAGACGATGCATTTTATGACATTAAGATTAAACATCATGATGCAGGTAGTCAGATAAAGGGACTGATGCAAGCAGAGACGTGACTATGAGAAGTAGCTGCTAGTGTTATTAATGTAGTTTCATGCAGATGCACACAGATTTCTCTTTGAAAATGTGTCTCTTACATCTAATGAAAATACTTATGGTTTTGTTAATGATTTCAGAGTTAGAGAGAATAATGAGTAGCCATGCAGCTCACAGGCTTTCCAATGTATTTCCCTATTAGAATAACATAGTCATCTATTCCTAGGGTTACTCCATATGTTTGTAGGGAATATTTTTGTCTTTCTCACTGTCTTCAATAACACAATTATTATTTCCCTAGTAACTGCAACTTTGTAATGGAGAAAGGATTTTTCCCTTCAATTTTCAAGAGCTCCTTAAAAACACCTTATCCTTTGCCTCTCATATTTACATATAAACAGTTTTAGATGTCCAAGAATATAGGATTACAATGTCCTAAAAGTCCTCCTGGAGGGTAGAAGAAAGACCCTGTGTTGCCCTCCTGGATTTTTGTAAGAGTTATTAAGTTACTTTGGATACTATGACTTTTATTTTCTGCAAAGCTTGGGAAAATATAATTTTGAGGAGCTCTTAATCTTGCAGACATGCAGCATGTTGTTTCAAAGACCCCATGGTCCTGTAGGCCCTTTTGCCCAGTGGGTATCCAATGGCACTGGCTCTAAGGTTTAAGCAGTACATTTCTTCAAATGAATTTGGGCCATAGAAATGCAAATCAATATGAAAGCTCAATTTGCATTCTTCTAATATCAAAAAGACTTTCTGGCCAGCCATAGAAGTGAAAAAATGCACATGGGAGCATTTTTTTTTTCAACTTTCAGATTGAGCCTTTAGTATAGATTAAATTGCAATTCTATTGTTCTAGCACATTCCATCAGTTAAGAACAGTAATTTTTAAGCCAGTCTTTTCCCACCTGGAAATATAAGGATGGTGGAGGTAGGAAGATAGCTTGGTATATTTGCTGCTGTTTGGCTGATGACACTGTTTCCCTTAGCCAGTCCCAGATGACTCATGTCTGGCAGAGCCTGGGTGCAAGAGAACTCGTTCAAGGTGACCCTGTGTCATGGGGTAAATTAGGTCACGGTGGAGAGCTCTGCCATTCTCTTCTGTGGAAGAGGAAGAACCACAACTTCCACTCCTCAATCAACATTTTACTAGAAGCTAAAACTGCCATACTTGATAGCTACAATCTCTAGTATGACAATCTAATATCTAGTATTGCTCAAATGATGCAATGGAGCTTTGAAAACCATGACCACTACCATATCTTGTTTTTTGAGAGATTTCCTTTTCAGAAAAGAATATTTAAATGTGTGACAAACTGCTTTCCTGAAGCGACACTTGGTACTCCCCAAAAACCTATGAATTAAGAGTCAAGACCAAAATTGAAAGCATTTTCTCACATTTTTGCCTCCAGGCAGGCAAAGTTCCCATTCAAAACCAATGTATGTTTCGCTTCAATAATAATTGAGCAGACCATAAGGATTTGGCTGTAGATTAATAGAGCTTTCTAAGAATAAATAACAGGAGGTTCAGTCCAACTTGGAAAGGGAAAGAACAACACATTCTTCAAATTATACTTGTCTATATACCTTTGCAATTTCCATCAGAAGATAAATGTGACAACTTCCAGACATTTTTGCTAATCTTGGCACCAGTCACACTGGAAAATATTCTTTGAACATTTTTCTCTCTTTTGGCCTTTGGCTTTAGTCAGTCCTGTGGGAACTGAATAATTTGATATTTAATAATATTGAGGTATATGAATTGTTAAGTTGAATGTCCCACATCAAAATAAAGTTCTCATCTCTGAGGGTAATTTTAGAGATCAAGTCTGGGAAAAAAAAAAGAAAGAAAGCTGTTTTGGAAAATACATCTAACTATTGCTCTAATATATCCAGCATCGCTCTGAGAAGTGTTCTCTCAGGAACAGTCACAGAGTATGTTCCTGGCCTTCTAATGACAAACAGAGATTTTGTTTCTTTAACATTTGGTTAATGTAGGAGAGGTTTTGAGATAATCAAGTCTCCTACTTACAGTAAAAAGCAAAGATTCATTGACTGAAAACCAACTGAAAGCCATTTTAAAGACAGAAGATTTTCATTTATTCATTTACTCTGTACAGTTGACTTTCATCTTGTGCAGAAAGAAAGATTGTAAAAACCCAGGTTTTATAAAGCTCTCCCATCAAAACATTTGAGAAAGGAGCTTTGTTTATTTATGGATCAGAATTTCTCCATAGTTGCTACTCAGTATATTTATCAGTTACAAAATAATTATCTTTTTCTGGGGAATACAGATGTTTTTAGGAGGACTTTCTTGTAGCTGAAAGATTTTTTTGTCCCTCTCTTTTCAGGAGATACACAGCCAGATGTTTGCAGCATTTGATTTACTAATAGCTGTGGGCTCCATCATTATGGTCCTCGGGTTCCTGGGATGCTGCGGTGCTATAAAGGAGAGCCGGTGCATGCTGATGTTGGTAGGAAAGAAAATCATTTGTCTGCCTTTAACAGGACACAGCTACATTTGAGGAGTAGAGTCCTTGCAAGCAGTATCAAATGAGAATGGGAATCTTTTAATTTAACCAAAAGCATGATTACAATCCTGTGTTTTCATTGCTTACCTTGAGTTTGGGCCCCTTCTAAATTCTGTTGTGGTAAAAATGATGGTTGGTCTCATCAGCAAGAAGACAGGGTCCAGAGAGACCTGAGCATGTCACTAGCTTTTTTTCCATCCAGCCATCATCAAAATTCCCTCCATCAGCTTTCCCCCATTACCTATCCTATTTAATTTTATAAATTCCCAGTTGCTCCCTTTGCTGGTGCACCTAGGATGTCCTCCCTGTCCTGCCCAGCTCTCACCTACACGCTGTTATCACGCCACTATTCTGGTGTGCGCCTTGTTTTGATCACCAGCTGAGCATGCTCTGTTTTGGGCACCACTTTTTCTTATCATCAAAGAAGAAATAATTGGAGCAGCTCTGACTGGAATGACATTCTCCTACATGGTTATTCAAGAACATGAAAGATAAATGTTGGCTTAAAAGAAATTATATCATCTTGGTCAAAAGTAATGTAGTTTTCTACCCCTTCTGTTTTCTTCCCAGTTTTTTATTGGACTGCTTCTGATCCTGATTCTTCAGATCACAGGCGGTGTTTTAGGAGCAGTGTACAGATCTCAGGTACAGTATTATTCTATATTTTCATTGATGTCTTCATATAGTTTTGTTTCTTCCCCCAAAATTAATAATATATTTTAACTTGCAGATGGAAGGAGCTCTTAACCTTACTCTAAGCAATGTGAATGCACTGCAAAGCACTACAGGAATAGATAAAGAGTATCAAGACAACTTCCAGAAGTTTGAGAAAGAGGTAATTAAATAGTTAAAAATTGAAGGGGTTGTTGCTATCTGTTTCATCTCTGGCATCTGTCTCCGCTTCATTTTATGACTACTCTGCCATAGATTTGAATTTCCTTCCCTGGGGATGGGGAAGGGTCTGACTTAAAGGCAAATGTAAACACCACAGAAAGGGGCTTCTGTTCCCTTGATAAGACATGGCCTTCCTGTGATGATTTCTTTGTGCAGTAGTGTTGTCTACAAGGCCAATGAAGCACGGACACAGCACATGAAAGTAAGACTGACAATTACCTAAGCTCTTTCATGAGAGGACCACATGGCCCTCTCTTACAGCTTTCCCTTCTGAAGGAACATGATTCTTCACCATATCCCAAATAAGAATTCTCCAGTACTTTTAAGGAAAGATTACTCCAGGGATGAGGAGAACATCAGGAGTGTATTTAATTTGGAATATCCTACTGCTAAGAAGTCATTAAATGCAATGCTTTACTGTGTGAGAAGGGGGAAGAAAGTATCACGAGAAGTTTGTTTTTATTGTGTTTATACTTCTCCTGGTGTCCCCAGCCTGCAAGACCTCTGGTGGTGGATGCTTAGTGCGAGCTTGCTCCTGGGTATCACACAGAGAATACCCTGGAATCTCACTGATCTCACTGACAACATACACCCCTTCCCCTCCCACAAGTACATGGGTCTGTACATTGACAGAATGCCTGCGGTTCTGTTTTCTTTAGTCCCTACTGGGTGATGACTTTGATGGATAGACTTAAAGTCAATTCTTATGTTTTTGAAGGCTGCTGTATGAAATAAAATGAAACAAGGAACAATATTTAGGTGTCTTATGTTACTTTTACTTCTTCTTCCCCATTCCACCTCTAGCCTTGTCCTCATCTTATTTCTTCTGATATAATAAGCAGCTCTCTGGAGAGATGAGCAAAATGAAGAATCCCATAATTACTGCATTAATTTTTAAATGTACCAGGACTGCTATATTATGTTTCACAACCTTTGCTTTTACACAAAATTATGTGAACATTTCCAGCTGCTATTTAATAGAGGGAGGACCTCAAACCCAAGTTTGCACCCCTGAGCTTTAGTGGCTTGAATATAGTGGAACATGAAGTGAAACTGCACCTGGTTTAAGTTTCACAAACCCCAAATGGAGCCCTGGTCTCCTCAGTCCACTTCTAATTTAAAGGGATAACCATCATTCAAAGTGGTTTATTTTTCTAGATTTCAGAGTTTTATGTGCCTGAATTTTACATTTCCAGCCTGGCTTTTCAGTCTGTGAAATGTGGATGTTACTGGAGCTGGCAAATTACCTTCTGCAAGTATAACCCAGAAAAAAACTTGATTCTCAAAAAATACTATACTCAATGTTCAAGTTCCATTCTGACATTTGATAATTACGAGCTTTATAGTATGTTAATGTTTTTTGAGCACTTTATACTGAAAATCTGGTCTTTTTCACCCTATCTATTTTTTTTTTAAAAAAACATGCGCACTTACGTTCCTGTAAGTGGTATAGAAAAGTAAAGGGTGCTTGAGACATACCAATTTGGGACAACTTTCACATGGAAAAAGATGAAATAAAATTTGGTTTTTGTTGTTCCTTTCAGCTCCTTCACATACTCTCCTCAAACTGAAAATCACCTCTTTTTTAACTCTTCTCCCCATTTACTCCTTTCTTGCAGAACCAATGCTGTGGATTGCTGAATGGACCGGAAGACTGGGGACAAAATTTTGAAAATCCTTCCTTAAAAGTATGTGAGTGTGAAATAGAGAAGCCATCATCAGACCAATGCATCTCTTATGGAAACAAATACATCTATAAAAAGGTGAGAAAAATGTTTATTTTTCTTTCCAAAGAGCCAAGTTTTAACCAAGGTTATCTTTGGTGACTGGCATAGTCAGCAGTTCTGTATCCTTCTGAAAAGGCAAAGTTTTGCTTTCTCTCTGCTAGCCAGAATTACTCCTGTGCCATCTGTTAAGAAATGAGTGTTCATAACTCTGCTCCTTCCTTTTTCTGAGGTGACTCCAGTTTAGGCCCTTAGAAATCTGTGTGGTGACTTGATGAAAATTATTATGACTTTGGGGTCAGGGTATGCCTCTGGGTCAGAGCTGCACACCAGCTACCCTTTGGCTCTCATTCCTCCCTCAGAAGGTTATGTTCCCACCTAGGCTCATTGTGGCAGTAGACATGTTGACTTAGAGACTTTCAAAATGCTAAGGTATATTGAAAATCAAACACATTAAGTGCAAGACCTTTGCAGTTTTATAATCCTTTAATAAAAAAACCACACTCATTTTGCAGGATCTGCTGGAAAGAAACCTTACATATTGTATGATTCATGGCAGAATACTTGAGGAGTGATTTCTTAAAACTACAGCCTTTTGAAAATATTAAAACAATTAATATAATAATAAGGCAAAATATCTGGTGACAGGCAACAAGAAAGTGCACTCAGAAGAGTACCATCTAATAGACAGTAGAGATCTCAATTAATAAATTTGATGGTCTGCTTGTCTCCTTATGAGGAAATCTGGACTCTAGGGATATGAAAAAAAAAAAAGAAAAAAAATTGCACAAAATAATCAAATAGCACAAAGTAATTGAGGTTTTAGAATGCTGGTGGTGCAAATTTTGCCAGTATGTACCTAGCACCAAGCAGATTTTAGCAAATTTCCATTGTATAATGATACATATATATAATTGTATAATATAATATAATTGTATGTATTGTGTATATATATATA
>VZRX01017866.1:0-27033 GCA_013398075.1 Notiomystis cincta | reverse complement strand
CCCAAAATTTCAAAGAACAGAAATTAACACAAAGGGTGTACAATGAAGATGCTTCATGGAAGATTTAAGCCATGTGGAAATGGTGAGATATTAATCAAAGCAAGATTTTCTTAGGCTGAGGAAGAGCAATAAACATCTGACCCTTCAAATATTTGTCAGAACTCCAAATTTCTGCAATTCCCTTATCATTTGAGTTTTATAACTTTGATATTAAAACTTTGCTGAAACAGAAGCAATGGCCAGGCTCATCTTGCTGAGAATGAAATCTATAGCAAACCATACAAGGCTATACTTCACCAGAGTTAATTGATTTTGCATCTGGCCCATCAACTGATTTTAGGAAAGTTGAATAGTGCCTTTGTCTTCACCTTAATACTGTGGTATACACAGAAAATTATTTCTTTAGATCCCTCATTAAATCAATCAAAATAAAATGGAAACAGAAAGCTATTTGAGCTGTTGGAACTCTATAATAGCAAATTTTAGTTTAGTATCTCTAAGGCACAAGCAAACTAGTGATTTAGAGACACAAACAACAAAAGCCTCCTTAGGACACAGAGGCTAGGGAAAAAGTCAGAAAGAGAAAATGTTTTTGAATGAAGAAAAGATACATTATAGTTTTCAATCATATCTGTATAGACACTCTAAGATTTGAGGATATAGAACCACTTGTGTCCTTTTCTAATTCAATTTCAAGATTATATTTGTTTTCTCAGTAATTCTGCTATGATGCACTGAGATGTAGAAAAAAAATTCCATTCACATCATATACTTCACATCTCATTAGCTGTACTCATAAACAAATTTTCTCTACATTTCCCAGCGTTACATTTAGCCTCATTGCCAGTCAATAAAAATAACATAACTAAAAAGAAAATATTAGCTGAGAACAAAAAAATTTACAACATTGTGCATGTAGAAGCTATTCCTAGCTGTTTAGTGATATACACTGCCTTGGAAGATTTATTTTCCTCTATCAATATTCCTAAATTGAACAAAATCAAACCCACTGTAATTATAGAATTTATATTTAAAATGACCTTATTATTTTCAAATTGGATATGACTAGATTTAAGGTGGGAGAGAGTTAATTTTCATCCTGGCAGCTGGTAGGTTGATATGCTTTACATTCAGTGTGAGGATCATGTTGGTGGCAGAGATGTTTGAGATGTTGTTGCTCAGCAGAGCTCGCCCTCACTCCAGGACATTTCAGTGTCCCGAGCTCTGCAGCCATCGGGCGCACAAGGGCTGGGGGAGCACGGCCAGGAGAGCTGACCTGAGCTGCCCAGAGGGGTGTTCCATACACACACTGACATGGCCAGGGTGAGAGCTGGGGGAGCTGGCTGGGAGGGGCCAGGCACTGCTGGAGGACGGGCTGGGCATCGCTCAGCAGGTGCTGAGCAAGCGCGTCACTGTGCGTCACTCGCCCCTCTGCGGTTTTGTTCCTCTCTCTCTCTCTCCATCATCATTATTAATTATGATTATATTAATTTGTTTGTATTGTTAAACTGTTCTTATCTCAACCCACAGGTTTTATGTTTTCCCTTTTACCCCATCCTAGTGGGGTAGATGAGTGGGTGAGTAGCAAGTCAGCAGCTGCATGGTGCTTAGTTAATGGCTGGCGTTAAATCACAAGAAGATGAATCCAAAGTTTTATAAAGTTTTTGGGTTGGATTCTTTGAAAATGTATTGATTCTGGCAACAAACTCCCTTACTTTAGAAGTTCAAAGTATGTTTCCAAAACATTATTTTGATGTATTTTCTGTATGTTTGCTTCCTGCACACTTGTCCTAGAATGTGAGTGGTAATTGTGAGTCTCCAAAGGGTGCTTGTATTGATACTGAAATAACTGTTTAAAGCCTATGGAATGAATCCATGGACCTTTGAGGAAGTAAAGCTTGATTAGACTGGATACTTTTCAAAAGCATATATTACAAGCTAAGGTATCTATCCAAAGTGTACAATGAAAATTACACTAAGACATTTCAAGTATTATTTTGGTATATTATGAATTGCCATTAAAATTAATGCAAAGCATGTCAAGGAAGGAATACCAAAAATATAAAAAAAAGTGAAAGTGAAAGAAATGATGCTAAAGATGAATGTTTAGGATTTTGACAGTAAGGTTTAGGAATTAAAATTGTGCAGGTAAATTACTCTGTCAAATCCCTCCAGGTTTTCCAGTCTTTTAAAGGGCACAAGCATCTAAAATTTTCTTTTTGAGATCAATTGTCTATTTTCTGATTGCCAGCTTCACCAGGTTGAACAGGTGCAAAATTTAGAGCTAAAAGAAGTGTATATTGGGAAATTGACACTTGGAAAGGCCCTGGGAACAGGTGTTTGTGAGCAGCTTAACCAATTGCTTGTGTTGGCCTTTACTCAGCTGTTGCTGCTTCTTCTCTACCTGTGTCACAAGCAAGAATTTAAAAGTATTTGTATAAGAGTAAGTTTACATCTGAATTTTCTTTTTTTAGCATTTTCTGTGAAAATGGATTAGGAAATTAATTGATACAACTTGATTGCTGCCTATTATTCAGAAAAGCTTAGCCTCTAGAAGGTTAAAATAGGAAGATTAAAACTTCTTTAATAGGAGTTAAATTTCCTGTTTTAAGTAATTCCATACCAAGAGAAGTTTGGTTTTGTCCATTTCAAGGCATGTTGGTAGATATATGATAGATTTCCAACACAAAAAGCTGTAAAATTCTGAATGGCATGCAAATGAACAAAAAAAAAGAGAAAAAAATCCTTATATGATTTTGTCAAAGTATTTTCTGATTTGAACTGTAATGAAATTTAATATATTGTAAACACCAGGTTAAATTAAGCAGCAAATCCTAACTCTCTTACCGTTTCCTCTTCCCTGTAACAAAGAAAAAATAATTAAAGAGGCAAAATCCCATCAAAGTTAAAAATCCTGTTATTGTGTCAGTTTGACAAGGTTTGCTTCAAAAACTACCTGTACCAGTTTTCTGGGTTACATTACTTTGCAGCAGGTAAACTCACAGGTAGAAAAGACAGCAGGCACAATTTAAAAATATTTAGTTGAATTTTTGTGAATGAACACAAATGTTCCCTTTAACACTATAACAGAGAAAAAAAATAAGCAGGCAAACTTTCAGTAACACAAGTTCTCACGTTCTTGAAAACTTGGCCTCAACTCTTAGCTGCATTAGCTGATGTAGTTATGGGAAGAGGCCTTGTCTTTATATGTATAGGTTTTCTTTTAATGGTAACATCATTGCAGCTATAACCAGTTTAAATGCAAACAAATTTCTTTAAGCGTTCTTACTGAAGTAGTTGTTTCCCAGCTGCTGAACTGAAGGAAGAACTGAAAAGCTCATGAAAACAAGATACTTAGTGTTGAAAATGATGTGGTGGAAGAAAAGTAGACAAGCAGGTAGGTGAAATTTAGAGACTGGAACAACTAACTGAAAAATTGTGAAATGCATAAAAGGAAGTGGGGAAAAAACCCTGAAGGAATTAAACCTACACACTTATGAAAGGAGTCTGAAGAACAAGCATGGAGAAATGAAGGGAGAAGTTGAAATGAATGCCCTAAGTGTGAGACCTCCTAATTGGGGGATTACCTAGAGGATTAAAAGTTAGAAACTTTGTTAGACTTAGAATCATGAGTAAAGACCATAAATCAAAAACTGGTCAGGAGGAGAGATGTAGTTGATAGTGGCTTGTTTATAATTAATGCTGTGTCTGAATGTTCTCACCCATTGAGAGAAATGCACCAAAGAAACATTTCAAGTGTCAGAACTGTAACTGAGACATCAAAATCAGATAATGTGAATCGGGAAGAAGCAGCTATGAAGAGAGTATTTGACAGAGGTGTTCAAATGATACATCTTTGATTCTAAAACAGACAACTTAAAGTGAAAAGAGAGTTAGGAGGGATACCTCAGTGTTACAGAAGAGTGATCTTTTTAGCAGAGTCACGGTTTCAGTTCATACTGTGTTTCAAGCACAGGAGATTTTGGGAACTTTTTTTCTTTTGCCATTTGTAAACAAATATGCTTTGTCTTGTAGTGCTCCAAGAAAAAATGGATTTTATGCATAAAGAAAGATATATGTGCTTTCTTTAGAAACACAATTTAAGATAATGTTAGGCTGGTAAGTTATTTTACATTAGCAAATCTACTTGTTTCAAAGTAGTACATTTCAAGTAGCTGTGGAGATACTGAGAATCTACTGCTTCTCTTTTTCAACAGTTGTTAGGGACATAACAATTTCAGTCGTTTGTGTCAATCTTTTCCCATATGGGAGAGAGAGTAAAATTATAATATGATAGAGTAAGTCACAGTACTAGACAGTACCTTTCAGTAGCAAGTTTTATATGTTGTAAGACAGTAATGGCATTTCCAAGCAGCCTGGAACTGCAATTGTCTAGTGAGCAGAGCGACCACAGCCAGAGCTTGTCTTTGAGCTTATCATTCAACATTGACCATTCCAGAATTATGAAGTATTTTAAGCTCTAAGAAGAAAGTAAATGCTAGATATTTTGGTAGGGAAGATGTAGAAATACTTGTCAGACTTTTTATTTTAATAATCAGTGAATGAAAATCTTGGTATTTTTGAAGGAGCTCTAAGCTATTTTGGATCTTCAATCCATTGCATGAGTTCTATATAATAATTTAAATCCCTTTCTAGTTTAAAGCGTAGGTGGATGATAGGGACAAGAAAGTGTGATAGGCCTATGGGGTAGGAAAAAAGCTCCTAAAATTCAGAAATATTCAAAAAAGATGTTTTATTTAGAATTCAGAGGAGAGATTTTTCAGAGTTTTAGTATGAACTCTTATATTATTATTTTGCTATATGAGTGCCAATCTGTGTTTGTAATTTACTATTTAACTACCATTTAAATTCTACCTTTGAGTTTCTTTGAATGCACTGACTCCATAGGGCACCAAATGTACCTTTAAGGATTCAGGGGCACAATTTTGTGAAGTCAGCAGAAGGTACTGAAATGATAGACAAAGGACAAGCAGAGGTGAATGAGAGTGGAATAATCATTTACAATGCTGAAACAAAGATCTGAAAAGGATCAGAAAAACACTTTTCACTATACATACCATGAGGGAATAAATTCAACAATTTAAAAAAAGTGATATCCTGAGAACTGCTGATGCCCATCCTCAAAGACAGGCAAAATTTTTTTTTTAATTTGCAAATATACGTGTACTTCCCCTTTAGGTTTTTTCCCTCCTTCTTTCTTCAAAGTAACAGTCTGTATTACAAGACATATTTGTGGATCATTTGATTGGCCACCTAAGGAAATTTTTGTTGTCCCCTTCATGATCACTTACACTTTGTATCATGTAGGTACCATTTCATGTCACAAAAAAGCTAAACTAAAAATTGACTACTGAAAAAATATATGGACTCTCTCGAATTCCCTGCCCATAGATTTTCTTCCTTCATACTGACCTTAGCTACCAGGAAACTAAGGAAAAATGGATTTTGATGGTTGATCCAAGAGAAAAATATTCTTTCTTTAAAAAAAAAACACCCATGGTATTAGATCAGGCGGCTGAATCAGCTCACCCAGTATCCACAGAAGCAGCAGATCTCATAGGAGCAAAACAGCAAGAATATGCAGACAAGAACAGCAGAAAGGGACTATCCCACTCTGAAAACATTTTGCCAGGTTAGTGTAAAAGATATATCTTGCAGGACAAATAGGTTTAGGATAAAATCTGTTAAAGGAGAAAATGGTAGAAAAAGTCATATAGAAGAAGATCTATAAGCAGGTAGCTTGACTCTGTGATTTAGGCTAAAACTCCAAGAAATCTTTTGGCACAACTGTAGCATATTGCTGGTCTTAGTGGTACATTTAGGTATTTCTGGGTAGAAACAAAGCAATGAAAATTTATGCTGAAACAACTTCTTCATATACCTGTGGGTAGATTCATATCTTTTCGTTTAGTAAAGTACAATTAGCAGTCTCATTTATTACCTACCAAGATGTGAAACCACAAGGTGAGGTCAAAGTATCATCAAGGGTATCTTCATCACTTCAATATCATTGCCTTAAAAAGCAGTGACCAGGAGAAGTAGATGACCTCATTTCAAAATTATTACAGTACAGAGAACTCAGTTTCAACATTATAATTCATTTTCCTACAGAATATTTCAAATTTATGATCAGTTTCCTGACACATAATAGCTAATCGTTAAGGATAGCCACTTTAACATAATATGAATACGCATTTCTCCATAGGTAATACAACAGTTCCTGCATTAGCATTATTGACTAAGGTGCATTTAACTTCTTCACTAATACTTAATGGAAGGTTAATGTATAAGTCAGAAGATTAAATGGCTTTTACTTAAAACAAGTATATTGATTAAAATAACTTAGTGTGGTTTTTAAAGATGATTATATAAAAGTAGTCACACTTTTTAATATTTTATTAAATATTATGAGCAAAATGTGGGCTTCACTGACCAAAATTACTGGAAGTTATTGTACTAATTGTGCCTTGAGCTAATTATTGCTCATAGTTAACAAATGAATATTTTATGCTGAAAGGTAACAAATCATTCCTGCTAAATTCAGCACTCAAAGTTAGCTTCATTCCATCGTTCTAGGAATTGCCCTGTTACTGTGAGCGCAGTCCTTCATATGCCACCTCTTATGCATGGCACTGCTGAAGAACAAGGTAACCTTCCAAGTACAGATTACCTGCTCATTTCCAATGAAGTGTGCTTCTATTTTCTTTTCATGGGCTAATATTGCTCTTCAAATGTGTATGTTAAATTTTACACACTTGGTATCTCAAATTCAAACATGTAGCCAAGAAGCTGGGGCTAGGCATGTTATCTCATGGAAGGTTTAGTTTTGAATTTGAGATACTGCGCATATGCAACACCTAGGAGCTGATCTCATAGTTATATGAAATAAGATGCTTGGGGCCATTTTTCCATTCATTCACTTTAGTTTCAGCTCAGTTGAATGCTCATGCCAACAATTTTTTGCGTTATGCTATGCAGGGCTTTTCTTGGGGACTCTTGCTACATATTGTTCTGAGCCTTTTCACTGTTGTGGAATTATTTCCATCAAAGGAAAAGGAGTAGTTTGAGATGAAATGTTAAAACCTTTCTGCAAACACAGTGTATTAGCAGCAGTGTGTTATGTTATCCAGCATCACTGGTGATTTCTGCATGCTGCTGAGGTACAAGTTGTAGGCCAAAGTAGATGAGCCTTGTAAAGTATGTTTTGGTTATGTCAGCTTTTTGATTTGGACCAGCTCTAATCTTAGGTGAATGCCAAGGCTAGAGTGTTTGTGTTTGACTGGTACTGTGATTCTGTTTGTTTCCTGAGAGACACTGCACCTGCAAGACATCTCTGCTTACATCTTTCAGAAACACAGCTGATCTGCCATGGCTTTTGTTTAAACTAGATTTTCAAAGGGACCTTAGGTAACAGTAGTAAGGGTACATGGTGAAAAAAAAGGCACTAATAATTGTGTTCCTCAAACATCTGTTTGCTTGCTGAGAAAAGAATGAAGGTTGTCTGTAAAGTTTCATGGCTCTCCTAGAAAACTTTTTTTTTATTTCTCTTCCTCTTTAAATTTCACACATTTCTTTAAGTGCAATACATGCTTACTGAAACTCAAGTGGAATAAATAATTTGTATAGCAGAAAATAGCTAAGATGATAACTTTTCATTTTAGAAAAGGGATGACCACAGAGAGTTTACATAGTCCAAAAAATTTTGAGTGACCCTGGAAGACAGTAAGCCAGAGGCTACTCACTACATCTCCCCAGGCAGGGATCAAATGCAATTAAGACAGTGTGTTCAAAGAAAGGAAATGTTTCTGATGAAATATAGTTGAACTTTAACAGAGCTTGCAACAGAAGGCTGCAGTTGCTATAAGTGTACATGGATTTTATAACTTATTGGATGTATCCAAGGAAGTAAAATCCACTATGGGATATTAAATGCAAAATTCTGCTTCTGGGTCAGAAAATCCCAAGCGGAAGAAGCATCCTGGAGAAATATCCTTTTATTTCACAAAGTCAGTCCAGAACTCCTATTAGTGGGCAGTTTTAAACAGAGGACTGAAAGGAGATAGGCGCAACTAGTATCATATTTTTGTCTAATTTCCAGAGAAAAATCTGGAAAAAAAATGTTTCAAAGTTGACTTTGTCCTTTCCATTTTTTTTCCAGACACAGATATATTTTTCTTTCTGTCCATTTTATCTAGAGAAAAAAACAGTTTGTTAATACCAGAATCCTTTACCTCCACACTCCTTTCAGTCTGACATTACTTCAGAGCTGGGCTGGACATCTAAGTGGAATATTGTGGCAGTTATTTTCAATTTCTCCTTTAAAGTCTCTGTGGGCTTGAGCAGGTAACGTCTGTAGTACAGCAAGACATTCCGTGTTTAATTGTTATTACATTCTTAATCCATTAAATCTTGAACCAGCAAAAGACAATGTTACCATACATGAAAAAAGTCTAAAGAATGTTGCTATAAAAAGGGCTGAAAGTACAAATAATGTCTGATTGAGTGATGGTGAACTGATTTGGTTTAAATTCAATTATAGTAGGTTTGCAATGAGAACTTGGGTTTCAAAAGGGCAAACCTTAATAAATTAAGGGAACTCATTACCAAAGTTGCTGACTACACTGACCTCTGAGATCTGAATGTGGAGGGGGTAAACATTTTAAAGAAATCTATCAAATCAGTGGTACTGCCATAAGATTACAGGATGGGAAATGTCAAGAGTTGGTATAAAGGAGCAGAGGTGAAAGAGAAGGGTAGGAAGAGATTAGTCTGATCTCAGTAGTATGCTAGGCTTTAGCTTTTAAAGAGTTGAATAAAATAATTGAGGTAGAATAGAAAATGCAACATTGGTTTGATTAAGTCAGGACTAATCTGATATCCTTTTCTGATAATGTTTTTTTTTCCACAGAAGGAAATGCAAACTCGATTTACTAAAGTATTTGATATGGGACCACATAGGAAATTACTACTTCATCTAGAGAGTGCAGGGATTAAGAAAATCATTGTAAAGTGGGCAAAGAACTGTAAAGGAAAAAAAAGCTTACTGACAAGGAACTGTTGGGTTCTATGAGGGCTCTTTGGGAAGTTCAAGCATCCTGGGACTGATTTGTCTATTCCTGTTAATGACATTTAAACAGCAAAACAAAATCTAGAAAGAAGCACAAGTAAAACTTACAGACGAGCACAATTGAGTTATCAAAGCAACAGCCATGTGTAGCTATCAGCTGGCCATAACTGACTCATCCTGAGGTACTAAAATATTGGAAAATGTAAATCAATTTCTTTGGGGATGAGTAACAAGATTTCCTACATGGAAAGGTAGCATTATCTGAAAAGGAGTGTTGAAGACCTGGAGATTTTGATCTTACTTGGATTATAAGAAAGATTGGAACGAGTTAGACTCCTACCCAAAGAGATTAAATATTTTTACTTTGCACAAAGTAGCAATTTACTACTCAGAGGAAATGATAGTTTCTTTCAAACAGATTCAATAGTATTTTCTTTTAACAAGCCAAATGAAAGCTTAAGGAAACCTATGTCAAACCTCCATCAAAAACTATAAAAAAGAAAAAGCAAAGCAATTTATAAGAGGTCTTAAAAAAACTGTGAAGAAACAATATCTGTTATGAGAGGCAAGTGGATTCAGTGACCCAGAAAGCCATTCCAGTCCTGTGTTGACACATTAGAAGGAAGAACACAAGAAGTTTAGGGGAGTAAAATGTCTATATTAACACAGAAAAAAACCTAAAATAACTTTCATTATATGATCCTTTAAGTCAAAAACATTCAACAATGTCCTATTTTCTATTTTATTTTTTAGAATTAAACCAACACTGGCCAAGCTAATAAAATAAATATGAAGAAAACATTTTAAAGAAAGATTAAGGCTCTATGTTTCCTTTAAATAAGAATGTGAATATGCTTTTTAGAAGTTATTGTTAAAAGGCAAAAGAGTAAAGCAATGTGAATCAGAAGTAACAACGTGTTTGAAGGCTCTGTTGCAATCCTTGGGATTAAAAACAGGATGAATTGCTTGGGTCCAATACAGGGTGCCTGTCACAACCAGGAAGGAACAAATCAAGGGGGGAATCTGGTGCTCTAGTGAATGGAACATCTTCCTCCATCTGCTCCAAACATAACTTTCTTCTAAGCTAAAGTAAATGTGAAAAAGAAATTGAGAGGGGTTTTTTGTGTATTTTTTTTTTTTTTCATTGGGGTCACTGTTTTCCCATGACAGAATAAAGACATGGGCCTGACACTGATGGGCCCTGACAAAAAGCTGTGTCTGCCCTGGTGTGCTGGTGCACCCCAGAGTGTGTGGACACGAGAGGTGCTGCAAAGCCAGGCTGCACAGATGCTGCCTTCCCCACCGGTGTGTCACCAGGCAGCATCCGTGAGAGCAGGCAGATCACTGGGGCTGCCACCAGCTCAGCTGCCCTGGATCCCTCTGGGACTACTTGAGAATGACCTGAGCTGCTGAACTGCCTCTGACTGTAGTTATAACTGTTATAAACAATAATTATTAATACTTTCATAATGACAACATTATCATTTGAGATATTCCTAACGTGTTCAATTTCCTTTAGCTTACAATAGATTTTAACTAAATATGAAATTTTGTAAATCTATAGAGTGGATTTTTTATGTAGAGATTCAGACTTGAACCTGACGAATACTAATTTACAGATAAGCAAGCCATTTACTTAAATCAAGTGAAAATTGAGTCTTTCATAAGGTCAGCTACTGTAATTTCAGAATATTCAATTATTTTACCCTCCAATTGTTTGGGGTGCAAAACAAATGTTTTAGAATAAAGCCTGCATCCCACCTGAAGAGTTTTTAGCACTGCTATATGAATATGGGAATTGCTTTGTGCTGCAGTCTTCAAAGAATTTGCCTCAATTTTAAAGGCATTACAGCAAAGTGTGTTCACCAGGGCCTAAGCTTCTATCTTGGTAAATTAGTATAATTTATACACTTAAGAATCAGTCTCAAAGTATTATAATAAATACACTTAAAATGATATTATTTGGACTTTAATACCAAATATATTTTATAAATTTAAAAGGATGAATTTTATTAATTTAATTTAATTTAATAAAATTTAATGTGTTTAAAGTCAGTAGGAAGAGTTCTGAAGATCCTTTTTCAGAAAGCTCTGCAACAGTTTAAAATTTGGATTTCAAAGAGAACTTCACTTTTTGTGCTGAAGTGCTTGTTATTTTTCAAGGTCCCACCATCTCATCAAGGAAAAAATTGCAATGAAACTCAAATTCTTCCGTACTTCAGTGCATGCAGATAATGATCTGCTTTGCTTTTAAATAGGTAATGTTTGAGGTCTCAATATTTATATCTGGAAGCATATCTAGGGAGAAGACAATACTGCTCACTGCATTTAAAGTAAAGGACCACTCTGTTGAGCCTTCCTGAAAGTCCAGCAAGAAGATTTCCAAGGTCATATGGCTTTGAAAGTCTGACAGCAGTCCAGTTCAGTGGACAATGTAAATTCTCACTTGTGTGCAGACCGAGCTATCGTCAACCTAACATAAATATCCATATCCCTCCTTGAGGAGAGATGCAGGTGTCCTGAAGGAAGTGCAGAGCAGAGAGGCCATGTGCATGGAGGCACTGCATGTGGTGTCCAGTGAGAGGAATGTAGACAAATGTCCCACATCTCTGTGCCTAGCCATGACAATGAAAATAAAAATGTCACATGCTGATATACTTGTTATTCAGTTCATGAGAAGAGACTAGCAGTTAAACTTGTAATTTTATAAAAGTCCGTATGGAAAGGGAACTGGTTTTAAATTAGGAAAGTACCCACCATAGACAGTCCTTAAAACACATTCCCCTTAATATTTCAAGTACTTGAATTAGGGGTGGAGGCATGCACTTTCATTTCCCTGGTACAGTTAACATCTGATCTTTGGCATCATAGCTATCGCTTGTTAATATATTTATTTACTCACACAGTGGTGATCCACAATGAATTCCTCAGCCTAGTTAGAATGGTAAGAGAGAAGGGTATGAAGGGTAGGGTAGGAGAGAACAACAGAAACCCTTCATCTCTTCCTGATGCAGTTGCAATGCGGCAGAAAATGGTTATGAAACAAAAGTGACAAAAATAGCAAGAAGAAAAAAAAAAGTAAGAATTGAACTGTAAGCATACTTGTCCAAAAGGAGAGATTTAAATTCCATTAGGATTATTTCATTACCTGAAAGACTAAAAGCTGTGAGAGTGGATAGCAGAAAAAATTCAATGTTTCATTTGTATGTTTGGTGCTGCATTCAACCTTAAACTGCTGTCTGCAGAGGTTCTGTTTTGTTATGGCAAGCTATAGGACTGCTGGGTGGCAGGTATAAGACTGAGAAACTTCCTGTGAAGATGGGAGTTAACTCTGAATTAAACACCCTCTTGAGCCTTTCTGTTATACTAACAGAAACAAACACATCTTAAATATAAATTGTTTTAATCACACTCTGAGCGTATTGACCCGGTCAGATTAATCAGGACACATACTGCTTTCTGTTTTTACTTCTAGCCAATTTAAACAAGAAATAGATGTACAAACTGTGATCATTCTGTGCATGCCTGAAGCAGAATTGAAAGCATTGCAAGAAACACTGAAAGGGGTTGTAATATTTATCAGGTAGTTTTTTAACTAGTTTCTAAGGGATATAGATGAACTACAAAATTTTTTCCAGTATTAGAAGGCAGAAAGGAGAGAACTTTCCCATATTCTGGTTTTAGACACATCTTTTCATTCCAAGAGAGATGGATTGACTCCATCATTGGATCATTGGATGCCAGCTGCACACCAACACCTCTCTATCACTCCCCTCCTCATCTGGACAGAGGAAAGAGGTTGTTGTAAAAGTCTCATGTGTTGAGATAATTGGAGAGATCCCTCACCAATTAAAGTAGTGNACATGTTGTCTCTGCTGCTCCTTCCTTCTCAGAGAAGGGCTCCTTCTCCTGCTCCAGCATGGAGTCCCTGACACAGGAGGCAGTTATCCATGAACTTCTCAAATGTGACTCCTTCCATGGGCTACAGTTCTTCATCCCGGCATGGGTCGGTCGCAGAGTCACAGGTCTGTCCAGCAAACCTGCTCCAGTGTGGGCTCCTCTCTCCAGGGTCCAGAGGGTCCACAGGTCCTGTCAGGCCTGCTCCAGTGTCAGCTGTCAACAATGTCACACCTCCTTTGAGAATGTCCATCTGCACTGCCATGGGTCTCCTCTGTGGGCTGCAGGTGGATCTCTGCTCCTCGGTGGGCTGCAGGGACACAGCTTCCTCACTGTGATCTCACAGGGGAACCTGGAGCACCTCATGTCTCTNATTAGAAGGCAGAAAGGAGAGAACTTTCCCATATTCTGGTTTTAGACACATCTTTTCATTCCAAGAGAGATGGATTGACTCCATCATTGGATCATTGGATGCCAGCTGCACACCAACACCTCTCTATCACTCCCCTCCTCATCTGGACAGAGGAAAGAGGTTGTTGTAAAAGTCTCATGTGTTGAGATAATTGGAGAGATCCCTCACCAATTAAAGTAGTGGGAAAACTGACATGATTTGGGGAAACTAACTGAATGTATTGCCAGTCAAATTAGAGTAGAATAGTGTGAAACAAAACTTAAACATTAAAGCATCTTCCTCTAACCCCTCCTTTCTTCCTAGACTCAACTTTGTTCATAATTTTCTCCCTCACAGTGTGCAGNGGAGACAGGGAATGGGAATTATGATCATTACATGTTGTCTCTGCTGCTCCTTCCTTCTCAGAGAAGGGCTCCTTCTCCTGCTCCAGCATGGAGTCCCTGACACAGGAGGCAGTTATCCATGAACTTCTCAAATGTGACTCCTTCCATGGGCTACAGTTCTTCATCCCGGCATGGGTCGGTCGCAGAGTCACAGGTCTGTCCAGCAAACCTGCTCCAGTGTGGGCTCCTCTCTCCAGGGTCCAGAGGGTCCACAGGTCCTGTCAGGCCTGCTCCAGTGTCAGCTGTCAACAATGTCACACCTCCTTTGAGAATGTCCATCTGCACTGCCATGGGTCTCCTCTGTGGGCTGCAGGTGGATCTCTGCTCCTCGGTGGGCTGCAGGGACACAGCTTCCTCACTGTGATCTCACAGGGGAACCTGGAGCACCTCATGTCTCTCCTTCTCTGACTGTGAGTATGTGACCTACAAATTCTCTCTCTTTTATCCTGGCTGAACTTGCACAGCAAGCTTTGTTTTGTCCTCCCTGAGACACTGCCACCACTACCAGTGGGCTCAGCCTTGGGCAAGTCCTTCTCAGGACTGGCTGGCACTGGCCTTGGACAACATGGAGACAACTCCTGGCATCTTCTCCCAGAAGCCCTTCCAGGGCCTCCTTGCTACCAAGCCCTTGCTGTGCAAATGCAATATACCTAGATATGTGAATCCACTAAATCTATCTCTTATAGAAAAAAAGGAGACTTTTTTTGTAAGAATGTATACCTGTTATAGCGAGATTTCTGCAAGAAAGAAATATGAAGCTGTTAAGAAAACTAAAAAAACTGAATTGATAAAAGGTTGTTTACATAGAACCCCAGTAAATATCTGAGTTAAAGAAATGGTTTTTATCCTTTTCAGAATAAATGGTACTAAGATATAAAGATATCAGTAAAATAAGTACTGAAAAACTTAAAATGCATGATAATTAAATTCAGTTTGTAATTTTGAAAATTTTGGGGAAAAGTAAAGGTCCTCATATTTAAACAGTTAATTTTTGCTAAAATCCTTTGTGCTGATAATATAAACACAATCATAATGACGATATTGGTGATCATCTTAAGTCTAATGACCAAGAGAAATTTTGAATTTCACCTTCCCCTCAGGTAAGCCCTGTTGCACTAAGATGGTGAGTCCTATGTACTTAGTATAGAGCACAAAAGGAGCCTGATCATGCTTGAATGAGAGTGTTACATTGACTTGAATAGGAGCAAGATTGCTCCATCAGTCTAGATTTTCTTTCTTCTCCTTCTTCTTTTGTTTCAGATTAGTAACTCTGGCTTGAGCTGTCAGTCAAAAACCTTACTAGATGAGATTCAATGCCACATTCATATTTCCAATGACATTATGGATTTATATTATACATATATTTACGTTTCACTTACAGTTTAACAGCAATAGACCTTCAGAACACGAGTGCTGAACAAACCTGATTGCTTTCTCATATTAGGAGTCCAACTTTGGCTTACGTTTTTTACATAGAGAATGAATGTTTTCTAAATGTACATAAATCCAGTTTTTACCCTTACTATATTCTATAAAAGACAAAGATTTTTGATTATATATAGTAAATTCAGGGAAAAGTTACTTATGGTTTTGGCTTGCTGCATTAATTGTTCTTGACTTTTATAGTTAACTCTAATCAGCTACCTTTCCCTGGAAAGTACATGATTTTTTAGGTGCTTTTCGTACTTTTTTCAGGCAAGAAAAATAAGAGCTTACTTTAGGCAAAGGCTCAACTCTGAAGACTTTAATTGAACAGTATCAGTGAGGTATCTTTATTTTGGAGTCTATTCCTTTCCTGATTTAAAAAGCATGTTGCTGATCTTGGACTGCATAGAATTGTATATAAACCTTCAACCTGGGATGGATTCATTTCATTGCTTAAATATTACATCTTGAAAATCTCATTGTACTTTATTTATTTTATCAGTCTAATATTTCTTTTTTATCTGAACTGTGCTCCCAGTGAGGTGAACTAATTTCTGTATAGCCAGTAATAACTAACCCAGTTAGCATGTTTTCTGTATTAGCAGGTTTTCTATTAAATCAGATGTCATTAAGTCAGGCTGAGGCAAGGTAGAGTTCTCCATTTATTTCCCTCAAAAGGTTTTGCACAGGAAGCAATGCACCTGTTTTCAGTCTAACTGGTAAATACTTTTATTTAAGACTTTCCAGGCAATCAAACATGTAAGTTAGGTATTAAATAATTATTTAAATTATTGACTCTTGCAGTATTCCAGTAGTCTGCAAATTCAACCTTATCAGGCTACAGGACGACCTTGTGAGTTATCAGACTAAACACAAGCCTGAAGATGTGCTTTATTGCAGCTTTAGTATCCCAAGCATTATGCCCAACAGTTAATAAGTCTAACAGGTTTTGTTTTACTTTAAAATCTATGGTTGTGAAAACTGCTTTCATCATAAACTATATTTAGTTTACTGAAGTAATATAAACATGTATAAAATGGTATTTCACATGGTATTTCTTGCACAACATATTTACTGTTGTTTTTAAAATACACATTGGATACATTTGGTATTTTCAATCTTGGCTTTTAAATGTAGTGGTCTTCTAAGCTGTTCCCTTAAGCATTATCAGTGTGTCCGAAACCTTACAGGAAATGTAATTTTAGCCTTGCATTCATTGACATCTCTCACCTTTCTTTTGTTCACTTTAGTCTTCTGATTCATCTGTGCTCTCATTTTCAAATTCTCACTGTGGCATTTTCTGTGATCACTGACTCTTTCCCACCATCCTTCTTTTATTCTCGTTTTTGTTCTCATTCAGTCTTTTAGAACTGTCATGTTATACTCTAAATTACAATTTATAATTATGATATTTTTAAAAGCTTCTGACTATACTTCCTTGTCTTTTTCCCCTCTTTGATATTCTCCAGCTCTTAAATTACTTTTCAATATATTTGTTTTTTCATTTTTTGAATATTAGCTAGAATAGATTTTCTTTCTTTTCTTTTGAGTATGTTATTTTGTTCTCACTCAAGATAATCAGGAATTTACATATTTCTTTTTGTATCTAATTAAGACTTTTTCTTTTATTTATACATTGTTTTCATTGTTTTGGGAAGTAATTTGAATGAAATTAACTATGTGCACCTAAAATTCATTATGATAGTGAGTATAAAAGTGTGTCTTAAGTGAATTAGTTCTTTGCACTGTTGTTTTGCAAAAGTTGGTGTAGTTTTATACATTATAACAGATTTGCTATACAAATTTCATGTTTTGGTATGATCCTTTGTATATTCTATCTTTTTTTCTCTTATCTGACAGGAACTATGTGCTTTTTCTGGGTCTTCAAATGTACACTCTTTTCTGAAATTCAGAAAGAAAAATGAAGAGATTTGAACATAATTCCAGTCTATATTAAAATCAAACTACAATTATTAAAACTTTATTGTGAGACATAGGAAATGGGAAGATCGAGGTTCTGTAGAAAGCTGAGGAAGTCACTATGTCAGTTCAGCATTTCTTGAAATAATATATTAATTTAGTTAGATTATTATAGCATTGAATACATTCTCCTATTCTCTCCCATTCTCCATGCAATTGTGCACCAAGGAAATTTTTAGTTATTGATAGTATTGTTACCACTCAGTTTGCCTAGGTATTAATTCATCAAGTATAACCCCTTCTAAAGATCCTCCTTCAAACCTTTTTGGAAATAGCTTGCTCCATTCTCTTACTCTTATGCTTTAAGAAAACACCCTGGATTTCAGCAGGATGATGGAGCAAGGAGCAACCTGCCAGAGTGTGACACTGATATGTGTACTGCACCCCACAAATATACATACCGTGAGGGTGTGATAGGTTTGTAGCTGACTGGAGTCATACTGCCCAGCTACATCTGTATCATTCAACAAAGCACACCCATTCTTCAGCCTCCGTCTGAATGGCATGGTAGAGATACATGGAAAATAGTAAATAGCATCCATATATGGAAAATAGTATTTCCCTTTAATTTGTTGATGTAGTAAGAGGTGTTAAAAAACACTGAAAATTAGGGACACTAAGAGAACAAGTTGCATTACAGCTGAGTTGCATGGAGGTAGGGTGCCCAAAGACTTTCCTCAGAAAGGATTAGTGATAAGAAGATTCTGGAAATAAACATATGAAGGGAAATAGAAACTGAGAACACCCTCCACAGAGATTGCCTCTGGCCTTTTGTTGTGGTAGTTGTTAATGTGTTGTGTATAAACTGGCTATGTGGTTTGCAATTTCTGTCCCAGAGGCTGGGACTTCAGAGTGTATATTGTTAAGAAAGCAAAGCCTGGTATTAGAGCTATTTTGGAATACCAACTTTTCCCTAAAACACAGTTCTCTCACTAGATTGAGAAGAAATTGGAAAGAAAGACACACAAGACCATTCTGGCTTGATATAATTACTAGATCATTCTTGCTGTGCCACAATTTACTGGAAGGAGCTTAGATAAAACTTGGTAGCTATATCCATTCCCTTATGTTCCACAGCTCACTCAGTATAAATCTCAATATTTGTAGACAGTAAGTTTATCTAACTATAATTCTAAGCAAATATCATGAAAATAAATGTATAATTTCTTAGCTGTTCCTTCATGTTTTATCCTTAGAAGCAGATCCAAGACTTATTAATCGTAGCAATTTTGATTAGCACCCCTCTGGAAGATAATTCAGACTGGCAACTGAGCAGCTCTCCCCACATGAGTCACCAAAGCAAAGATTATTTGCTACCTCATTTCATCTCTGATGCTAAGAGAGTCCACAGAGCTGTCTACCTGGATTTTCCCCCAGAAGAACACATTTGGCCTTCTCAATGCCATATATCTTCAAATGTTTTATGGGTGGCTGGGTGTGCAAGGAGGGGGGAACTTTGCTCTTCCTGCCAGAAGCAGCACACTCCTTGAAAATTCCTGCTCTGCATCACTCATGTCTTCCTTTTTGTCCTCAGGGGCCTGTAGTGGTTTGACCTTGGCTGGATTCCAGGTGCTCACCAAACCACTCTATCACTTCTTTTCCCAGTGGAACAGTGGGGAGAGATTAAGATGGAAAACAATTCATAGGTTGAGATAAGGCAGTTTATTAAAGAAAAAAAAAAGGGGAAAAAAAACCAAACTAAAGACTAGCTTAAATTTGCACACACATAAGGAAAGGGGAAAGGTAATTTGTACTTCCCATCAGTGAGTGGTATTCAGACGCTTCCTGGGAAGCAGGGCCTCAGCATGCAGAGCTGTTGCTCTGGAAGGCAAACACTGCTGGATAACAAATGCACCCCCCCCTTCTCCTCTCTGCCTTAGCTTTTATATCTGAGCTGACCTCACACAGAATGGAATATCCTTTTGGTCAGCCAGCCTGGTTGTGTCCCCTCCCAGGATCCTGCCCACTCCCAGCCCCCTAGCAGAGCTGAGAGGGGAAGTTAGAGGACAGTGCTGTTCAGCAGTAGCCAAAACACGGGTATGTGTTGATAACATCAACACCGTGCAGCTGCCAATGCGAAACAGAGCACTGAGAGGGCTGCTATGGAAAAATGAACTCTGTCTCAGATAGCCTTGGGCAGTGGTCTCTGGAGTGTCTCTCCCACTGACTCCCCATTCCCTACCTCTTATCACCTCTGGTGGAGCCTGATCACCTTTTATAGCACTGCCACAACTATCAGGGTTCACTTGTGACAGGAGAGACTGCTTTTATCACTCCTGGCCCGTGGCCAATGGCATTCCCTGTGGACCAGCATAAAATCATTCATAATCAGTATTTTACAGTGACAGGGTCAGCTGCACAAGCAGGATAGGACATACCACAAGTTCTTAGCCCCAGTTCACACTGGAGCATCTCCCTTCCACTAGCTGCATTTCTGGGGCTGCTATGGACTCCTACCTACCTGTTTAGCTGCTTTGCCTGTGTTTGCACACCCTTTTGGAAATGCCCCTGACTGTGGTGTTCCTTAACTATCAGATAAAATCAGCCTGCTCTATCTTCTGTGAAGTCTCCCAGTTTGCAAGGAATCTCTGCCTTGTAACCTTCCTGCTACAGCTTATTTGCCTTGAGACACTAGGTGTATTGTGCAGTGCTTTCCTTCACACCTCAGCCCAAAAATGTGGCCCAAGGGAGGGACCAAAGGATATACAGCACTCCTCACAAAGCCTGGGCAGGTCATGGTGTATTTCAATGGTGAAACCAGGCTAAGAGAAAACTCAGTGAGTAAGGAAGTTTTAAGTGAGATGTGAAGACTGAGAAATGTTGAACGGGAGATATAAAAGCAAATGAGATTACAAGGAAGAGGCAGTGTTAAAATAAAGAAAAAATGGAGGAGGGATTGTTTGGAGCAGGTAAAACAGAAGGTACAATGCAAAAGGAAATTTACAGAGGGAAAAAAATCTGTGCCCACTGCAGATTGCTCTTTCAGATCTTGAAATCAACATTCTTCAATCTAATCTGTATTCAGCTTCCAAGAAATAGAAATCTCTCTGAGAAAATAATTCTTTGGTCCTTAACTTAGCATTTGTACAATGGAAGTAATAGCCTTTCACCTGACAAATTAAGCCACTAAAGTTTGTGAGGCACTTAAACTGATGAGTGTTGAAAAAAGTCTGAGTTAGGTCTGTCTACAATGTAGAGGATGAATTGTGCACTGGAAAAGCACAAGATATCACAAACAGCAGAGAGAAGAGATAGGAATTTCCATATTTTGTACCAATAGGCAACTGATTTACAGAAGAAAAAAAAACCAGTCTGAGCTCACGAGTTGAAAATGGTGTCCTGATGCACAAACCCTGACCAAGGGAGGACAACATAAACTTTGTTTTTTGAGTGGTTAATAACATCCCTTTAACAAGATACTTTTTGAGCATAATAAAAATTTTTCATCAAAGAACTAGTATATTTTTTCTGAGCATTACTGCTCTCTAATATTCTGCATAAATTGATCAATACCTAAATCCATTTCTCATCCCCTTAAGAGCAAAATAGCTATTGCAGGTATATAAATTGAACATCTTCCCTTCTGTTTCCCTTTAGATTGTTTTGCTACTCTGAATTTCCACATTTTCCCTTTTTCCCCAGACTTTTGCACAACTATACTCTCAATTATCTGGACTTTTCCTGTCTCTAATGGCATGTCAAAATGAAACAGTACAGTCATCATAACCTAACTTGGGTTAACTAATTTCTCTCAGCAATTTCAGCTTCTGTTTCAATTCTTGCATCTTTTTCTTAAGCATGAAATCCTGTTTGTGGCTTAACTACAGTGTTCCTGTTCTGGATTCATAAATCTAAATGTCACTGCGATGCTTGGTTCTTTTATTGTCTACTTTAATAGTGGTTGATACTTCTTGACTTGTTGGAATCTGTTAGTGTCAAGCACTACATGGCATCTCTCTCTGTGACATTCTTCAGAAATTCCATGTGGTTGGTTGTTGTTGTTTTGTTTGTTTTGTTTTGTTGTTTTTTTTTTTTTCTTTTAGTTGTTGTTTCTTTGGTTTTGGTTTTGGAGGTTTGTTTTTTTCTTTGTTTTGGCGGGTTTTGTTTGTTTGGTTTGGTTTTCTGGTTTTGTTGGTTTGTTTTTCGGGTTTTTATTTTGCTGTTGTTCTTGTTTTTTTTTCTTTTTTTCCTTTTGGAGGAAGGAGGGTTTACACTATTGATTATTCTTATTCATCTTACTATAGTTAAAAAAACCTGAGAGATTTAAGGAAAATAATTTAGTTTTTCTTTCTAGTTGAAAATACACACCTTAAATAGTGCACTTCATCTGGTGCCTTGCTATGGAAAGGAAAACTCATGCTATGAAAACGCCCTTTTTTTTACCCTATTAAAAGCTTTAGTTCTTCTTCTAGGCAACATGTTTTTAATTTACACTGAACTTTTCAGTCTCTATCTCTTTTTTATTGTTATGTGTGTATAATGTGACTGGGGCACACACAATATGATACAACCAGTAATGACATTACCCTACCAGTATGCTGGGGGCTGGGTTCCTGTTTATGGTTAAACTCTGATGTTAATTGGTGAAAATAGTTCAGGAAACAGAAGCTCATGCATTTTTATCAGCTCAGCTTGCATAGACCTCATACAATTTGCTTAAAACATACATTCAACATATTGAAAAGTGATAGTAAATCCAGGTTTTAAACCTAATTCTGAAATCCATGCTATGCATGAATAATTACTGTTTAACAAAATTATAGATGCTAAGATAAATGCAAACCAATCCTTCATGGCAAACAGCAGAAGAGACCTAACAGATAACACAAAGAGATACCGTATGAGAATACATCCATTGAACATCCACTTAATTTGCAAGAGTTCAAAGGACATTCAATCCCAACAGAATGACATCAAAAAGGATTGTAAAAATATCTTGTCAAGCAGCATTGTTGTGCTGTCTAACTTTTTAATCGTAGCATAATGTTAATGCTATTAGAGTTTCTATAAAGACACACAGGGGTCAAGGATGCCAGAGGGAAAAAAAAAGAAGAGGGGAAAAGAAGAAAAGGTTACACATGCTAATTACATTTTCTGGAGCTTAGCATGATGGTGTGACCTATATTTATACATTTTGGCCTGATGATATTATTTCAAACTATTCTTTCAATATTAACTGCTTTTAGAGTGGGGTATGAAACCTGCTATAGAAGATTAGGGAAAAATAAAGTATCCTTGCACTGCTGAAAGCTATTCCCCTAGTTCCTCTCACTGGAAAACCTTTTTTTTTTTCAGTTTATCCAAATTTATGCTTCAGTTCTTCCATACACAGGAGGACAAAGTAAGCTGCATTTTTGCAGAGGTACATATAATACAGGTACAGTGGATCTTCAATAAAACTCATTTCATACCCACATAGAACTATAATTGCATGTGCTCAGGAGCACAAGGTTATATTCCATTCCTCATCCACCAATCATAGAAATCAAATTGGTTGCCTTATTGTCAAATAAAAATTAATGTCTACATGCAATTTGCACTTCCTTTTGCATATCTTCACTTTGTTTCAGGTAAGGATGCCATGGACAACACAACTTAGTGCAAGAATTTCATGTCATTCATGGTGACAGTGACAGTGATGAAATTTGTTGTTACTCTTGGGCATTAATTTAACATCATTATTCATATTTGTACAAGCTTATACTATATTGCAACTTTGATGTTAAATATTGTCTCTGGCCTGTAGTTAGCATGTTTTATTTAAATTTCAATTGGAAAAAAAGACACCTTCTTTTTGTATTATTTTGTACTTCTGTGATCAAAATTTAGAAGCTCTGTAATTTTCTTGCTGCTCACAGAAACAAAGCATCCAGGCTCACTGAGAAAGCCTTTTCTACAAGCTATAAATATTTGCTATTTGTAAAACCTCAATGAAGGATTTAGTTATTAAATAACTAAAGGAAGAAAATTACTAATAATGATTGGTTTGAGCTAATGAGATGTTTTTATGCAAATGTATGAACCTTAAATATGACCTGGAAACAAAAGGCTGCTTAACAGTTACTATTAAGCTATACATTAGGAGATCAATTAAAGAGAATTTCTTTCTAATGATCAAGCTGTACAAGAGTTGCTATGGAAACCTGGAAAGGGAGAGATTCAGAATGCAAAATAGCAATAGAAACAAAACCAATATTTGTAAACAAGTATTGCAGAATGTGTATAATCAGTTAAATAATAAAAGACTGTTTCTTTTCCACTCCAATATATTTGAAAGAAGGGCATGTTTCCATATGAAGGGGCCAGTTTAGTTGATATTTGGATGCCATAAATAAATAAAGGTGATGCCAAGAAAATCTTTCTGTAATCAATAACAGTTCACTAAATTACAAAAGGGGATGGAAAACCAGAATTACTTTAAAAGTCTCAAGGAATTGTACAGTCATGTCATTACAAATTGCTGGCAAATTAAAAAACATATCTGTGGCAAAGAATGTGCAAATACAGGTGGTTTAAAACAGGATTAATTCCTTCCCCCATACCTTAAAATAATATGGTGCATGTGTCAGAAGAATCTTAAAATATTCAGATTGTCTTATATGAAGGGTGCTGGCCACTTCACCTGTTTTAATTTTTTTTCACCTATATCTTGTGAAGTTGGTGAATATCCATAAAATACATATGAGTATAGGGCTAAATAGCATTTTGTGTTAAAACAAAATAAATTTTGTCACTAAGTAGGTTTTTTCAGCCCAGGTTGCATAAGGAAAAAATGCAAGGAATCAAGTTTCCCAGTATGCAGAACATGTATTGCTGATTTATATATATGGAGAATCGTTCAAAGCAGAGCTGGTAATTGGAATTTCCTGTAAATATTTGGGGGCCTTCTTGTGATAAACAACAGATATAATGGAAGAGATGCTCTCTCTCCCCTTTGTTCTCCCATTTTCAAACTGTCCATGGCTGCAGAGGTTTAGCCTCTTTGCAGTGGAAAAGCACCATGAAGAGTCTGTGTCTGGTCCCAGGGACCTGCAGTCTGTGATTCTGGGCAGCGCCAAGGGCAGGGGCACCCGAGCCCAGAGCAGACCAGCCTGGAAACGACTCCCAGCAGCTCCAGCATCACAGCTCTGTAATGCTGGGAGTGACCTTCTTCCTGGGATGTGTCAGTGCAGCTCAGCTGGTGATCTCTGCATTTGCCAGCTATTCACAGAGCCACACAATCCAAGCATGTGAACAGCCTCCTAAAATTACGCATTCACTTAAGTTGTTTTTTAGACCATTCCTGGCAGTCTTGAAAGCAATAAAGGTCAACCTGTTCTGAGGAACATATTCATGTGGATGAGTACATTTGACAATAAATTTGAAGGACTCTTTCATTATGGAACTTGCAAAAGCTGCATTAAACAAGTAACATAAAAGCGTCATAGGGAAAGTATGATGCAAAATTAATTAAAACATTATCATCAGTACTGCAAAGGTGGATGGGAGGGTTTCTGATCGCTTTTTTCATGGTTCAGGTTTAATCAACCTAATGGAATATGTTTTTCCTAAGCTGTAATTCTGCTAGTCATGTATGATGTGACTACCAAATGATCAAGGTGTACATATACTTGACTCAATAATTAATTGCCATGTAAATTTACCAATGCCAATATTTTCAAAAATCCCCTTCTATGCTTTTTCCTGTGTCTCGTGTTGTCTACTACATTAAGTGGTAATAATTTCCTGCTTTATAAATGTTATGTGAGGCTTGCTATCCAGATTTTTGAAACAAGCCTTCTAGGACAAAGCCCCCCTAAATTATTTTCTTCGTACACTCAAGATCTTACTTTTGGTTGCTAATGACTTATAGCCTGGAAATACTCGTGTTTTTTGAATGTGTGGCTATAGAGATGTAACTCTGAATAGAAGGCTGATACCCTTCAGGGATAAAGAGAAAAAGAGAAAAAAGGAATATTTAGCCAACCTGAAGCAATAAATATTTATCAGGAAGAAAAGACTATTATTTCTGAAAGAAAATCTTTCAGACTTCCACTTCATGGGAAGGTCATTTTGGTTAGCTTCCATGAGATAATCAAGAAACCCAATTAGCTCTCTATAGAAGTTACAAATCTGTTCTCATCAAAGAACACATAGCCTACAGCACAAGCAAACAAAATGCTATTAGATTGAACCATGAAAAAGAAGAGTTGTATTCTGCTAATAAGAGAGGACTTAGAAGAATTCAGCTAGAGAGTAACTACAGAGAAAATAAATTACAACCACTTGTCAGATCGATCCAAGTGTCTGACAATAAGTCATGGCTCACTAAAAAATAAATTAAAAAAATTATATTTTGTTGATTGATTTGTAATATGAGCAACTGAGCTATTAGATTGGTATATTTAAACTTTGCAAAAATCAGTGAAATCTTATGTGAACCCAGTAATCCTTCACAATGGAAGTACAGACTCCAACTCTCTCCTAAGGGATTTCTTCAGACAGAGGAAGGCAGTAAATTTGTCTTGGAGACTGACCTAGGGCGAGCTAACTTTTGGGATCAATGAAAGAATCAAGTTCCAAAGTCAAGGACTCAGAGGAAATACCACCCGGAATTTGAGTTTTCAGCAAGATCAGAAATTAATTCAAATATACTCATTTGCTGAGCAAACTTAATGACATATTTGTCCATACAGTCCTACAAATATTCCATATCCAGAAACTAACAGTCCAATATCCATATCTATACCTTATAATCAAAAGTGGCAGTCAGGATGTTACAAGCAGTTACTGTGTTATGTCGACAGACTCAAACCTTTCTACAAATCACTATATATGACAAATTATCTTAAAAGTAAACATTTTGGGGTTTGTTTGTTTGTTTTAACAGAAAAATAAACAAACTTCAGGGTTTCCTTGTTCTACTTTCAGTTAATTACTTAATTAAAATGCACATTAAAATCCCATAGTTCAATTCTGGTAAGCTTTCCTAAATGTTCAGGGAAGAAAGCAAATATGATAGGATCATAGATTTGAATAAACAAACTAGTTTTTGGGGTAATATTAACTGCAAAATTGTATTTTCAGGGATGATTTTACTTCATATTCTGCTAGCTGTACTTGGTCTTTTGCTTTTAAAATTAGAATTTCTTCATTCCTTTTCTTTAAAATCATCTGACCACTACTATATGGAAATAACCACTTTTGCTAATTACTTCACTGAGAAAAAAAAATTATAGAGAAAATCAAGATGAATGAGGCACTGTGCTTTGCACAAATCAGACAGACAAGCTGTCAGCGCTGCCTAACCCATCCTTAGAACAATTCCCTTTCCCCAAGGAAGTTGTCAGGAAAATGGAGGTCCTTGTCATTTCTCCGCTTGCAATTTGGGACTTTCCTTTCACACCTAGTTTATTTCTAGAATCTTTTGACACTATTCTAGCAATTAAGTGACAAAATAATTTTTTTCCTTATTTCATCTTTAAGCTGGCATATATACCTCTCTAGTTCTATACATACAAGGTAGGGCATGGCTAATAAATGTGTTTCTTGCTATTTTGTTCAGTCTCTGAAGTGCATTTGTCCCATAGACATGTCAAGCAGGTAGCTCTGCGTCAGTCTCAAGTGACTGGGCAAATTACCAGTGCTTGAAGACCCCTGGGAGACTCATCAGTGCTGGAGTGCCCTTGAGAGCACAGAGGAGAGAGCAGGGTGTCAGTGCGGGAGCTCGTTCCGGGAGCCTGTCGAGCACACCCGCTTCTCCAGCATTTTATGCACAGGCAGCTTCGTGCTGGTGCATGCTGGAGGTGGAGAAGTTTGTGAAATGTACCAGGACCTCAAACTCACTGGGACCATTTGATTCTGAAGAG
>VZRX01017865.1:184703-196289 GCA_013398075.1 Notiomystis cincta | reverse complement strand
GGCGGGGACAGAGGCCGGCGCGCGGCGCCGCGCACCTGGCGTGTGAGCGCGCGGGGGGGTCACAGTGACACGCGTGTCACCCGTGGGAGCCCGGGGCGGGCCCCTCGGGCCTTCCGGAGGCAAAGAAACTGCCCCAGCAGAGGTCAAAGGGACGAGAGAGGGGAAAAAGTACTTCCGCCGGCGTGGGAAGTGCTGAGACTGGAATAGCGCCTGTTTCATATAAAACAAAAATAACTGATCGGGGATAGAAAACTTTTAAAGTTTTGGTGCTTTTTTTTTTTAATCCATCTTTGCCTTGCTGCCAAGACAGCCCAGTCCACCTGCCTGTTTCTGCTTTGGCAGTCACAGATGTCAGCACTTGAATGTGCTGTCTCCACACCGTGATTTGACTTTGTGTTGTGTCAGTAGCTCCACACTTTTAAGTGCTGCCAAATAATGGAATATTTTTTTTATCCAGAATCAAACTTCATTTTGATACCAGTTAGAAAACTAAAATGTAGAAAAGGAGTACTTTAGGATCAGTAAGCATTCATTAGCTGATTAAGTATTTCCTAGAACTGTGGTATTGAGATTTTTGTATACAATGATAGGGGTATTAGTCCTTTTAACAAAGAGTGCCAGTTGTGGAGCTGCTGTGCTCTTTAATTTCTTCATGTTCTTGCCACACTGAAATAGAGAAAGCAGTTTCTTAGAGGCACAGAATGGCTGCTGTGGGAAGGACCTTTGGAGGTCACCCAGTCCATGCTCCTGCTCAAGCAGGGTCACCCAGAAGTTGCTCAGGGTTTCGCCCAGTTGGGTTTTGAGTATCTCCAAGGATGGAAATTCACAACCAATCTGTGCAACCCATGCCACTGTTTGACCACCAGCACAGAAATAATTTTTTATGGTTGGCTTGAATTTTAGCTTTTGATGTTTAAGTGGAAAGTCTTTTATTTCAGATTTTTCTTGTGTCTTATACTTGCAGAGGACTAGAAAACACTTAATATGTATTTAGTATCTTCTTTACAGGCCATATTAGTAATTTAATTTCTGACAAGTTTAGTGTTCTGGGGAGAGGGGGATTGTGTGGTAGTTTGGTTTTGGTTTGGAGTTTTAATTTTTGGTAGAGTAAGTTCTTCATGTGGTAATTTTTTCAGAAGGTTTTCTCAGAATGGCACTGAGAGATGCCTGAGGATTAACCTTACTCAAATATTTCAGATGAGAACGAAGATTTCCGGAAGCTTGCAGAAACAGAGATTGCTTCCTGTCAAGAAGAGATAGCTGAACTGCAACAACAGGTTAGATCCCCTTATAAAGCCCCTGTTTCCTTGCCATTCCTAAATTACAAAGCCAAATTGTCTTCTTGGGGGTGTTGGAAAACTAGGTGATATTTAAGGCCCCTTCCAACCCAAATCATTCTGTGATTCCCATCAAGATGTATGTGATAAATTCTTCTTCTCCTCCCCTCTGTGCTAGTTATAGTCCTCAAGTAGTGTCTGTTAGCTAAGGGAAATGAAAAAATCAGGGCAAAAAGACATCTTGTAAGCAAGTGCTTAAGTGTACCTGAAAATGTTTCAATCAAAGTATCTTTTTAAGCTGGTGCTGTAGTTTGGGTGTACCTTTATGGATGTGCAACTCTTTAGTCCTTGGAAAGGTTAAACTTACATAGTATCAATCACCGATGGTTTTGAAAAGCAATTTAATACTGTGTAACTACTTTAGGCTGCTGCTTTATGTAAATTTTAGAGTCTCTGTTGTTTAACAAAAAAACCCTTTATGTAAACAGACTGTTTTAATTTAGTATTATTGTAGAAGCTGCTATGGCCACATTCTTTATTCCTCCAACAACAATACAACAGTCACTTTATAAAATTTTTTTGTAAATATTTATGATTCTGCCAAAAGAAGTCATCATCTGTGGAAAGAAACATCACCTAATGCTAGTAAAAGAAGAGGATTTAAGAGTATTTGCAAATCATCCAGAGTTTTGATCCAGCATGCAAAATTTTGATCCTTTTTGTTTTGGTGTATCTTCTGCAAATCAGGCTCTTCTTTTTAAAATAAATAAGTGAATCATACATTTGTGTTGTTGTTGAAGGACTGTGCTCCTGAGCATCCATACCTCTTAGCTCTGCAGCTGAGATGGAATTAAAGGGGGATCTGATTAGAAGGGAGATACTCAGTTGTGTTGCAAGACCAGGCATGCATCCTGTGGTGTATCCTCCCAGTGCTCCTGGTGGATTAAAAACGTCTGTGAAGGTTTGTGGCTCGAGAGAGAGGCCTGTGTAGCTCCTGTGGCTGTGAGCAGGCACAGGGAGCCTTCCTGCAGGGCAGCATCACCCTTACACCCCTCTGCCTGTCCTCAGCCTGTCCTCAGGGCAGGGAAACACAGCCTAGACAGTTACAGACTGGTGTGGATGGCAGCGCCAGAGAGGACTCTTAGCTGGGTGCTTTTGTATTCACAGATAGTGTTGCTTTTGATTCCTTCAGAAGAAACAGACGAGAGTGATCTCATCATGGAAGTCACAGCCGGAGTTGGAGGGCAGGAAGCCATGCTGTTCACCTCGGAGATATTTGATATGTATCAACGATACGCTGCTTATAGAAAGTGGAAATTCGAAGTATTAGAATACTTTCCCAGTGAAATAGGTCAGTAATGGAAGTACTGTAACTTCTTAGTTCAAGTAGAAACACTTGTTCATATGACATTTTAATTTCCTAAGCAGAGGAAGCTAATTTGCACTGTCTTAATTTTAGAAGTGGAATATTGTTGGAATGTCCGAGTACAGTTTTCCTCAGCTTCTGTATGTGGGAATGAAACTCCATTTCAGAAATACAGTTAAAATACTAAAGTGCTACAAAGAAAACTTGTCTTTTAGTAATTTCTTTTCTACATTTTAAAACTATTGAAAGACAAGTGCTTGGCAGAAGGAAATTTAGAAAGTGATACAGATATGTTGGTTTAGTATTTTTTTTAAAGATTATGTAAACTTTATTTGGCTACACTGTTCTACTTAGTTACCTAATATTTTATTGTTTATAGATTAGTTTGGTAAAGATTGAAAATCTGTTTATTATTATGGATTTATTGGCATAGAGGAATCAGTTTTATTAAAATACTTCTTGAAGTTTAATCTCAAACATCTTAAATTTATCTGTAATAGTAACTCTTTTATAATGAAATGGGATATTTGGATATAGCTCATCTATAACAGTTGTTAAAATCTTTATTAGCATTTTATTTTTAAAAGCTTTTTATTTGTAAAGTGTTCAAATAACTTTCTTTAGAGTTCTTAGCAAGTGCTTATTTCAAGTTGATGAACATGAACTCAGGCTCCCTCCTAGAGTGGCTCAGTCCCCTCTAGAGTGGCTGCTAATGATTCAATTAATATACTTTTAAAAAATTCTAAGACACTTGAATTCTTGATTTTCTATTATCTAGATTTGTTAATAATAATAAACTTCTTGTATGGTCAAGAGCTCATGTGCCAAGTAAACTGTTCTTACAGGCTAAGTGGAGATAGGGATGAGAAGCTTCATAACACAGTGCATCTTGTTGCTGAAAGAGCAGAGTCATATTCATCCCCATTCATGACCCAGGCAAACACTTTGCCAGGAGCTGAACCAGTTCAGCCTTCAAAGCCAAGAGAAATCTGTTTACTTTCTTTGTTTTAAAGTAAATGGAATAAGCACAGCTTAGATGGGTGTAAACAGAAAAGAGGAAGGGTTTGGGTCTTCTTTTTTTCACATCCTGGGTGGGGAGAAGAATTGCTGTCTCACCTTCCAGCCAGCTGTATGTTTTTTCTTTCTCAGCTCTAGCAGCTTTGAGGCCACTGTGCTAATTGGATCAGTCTGATTTGGCTTAAAGGTCCTGTTCTGGGACAGTTGTAAGTCAGGTCTGACTCAACTTACAGGCCTATGATCAGAAAAAAAAGGGATATTGGGCTTGGCTACCCTGTTGGTGAAAGCTCAGTCCTTGGACAAGGAGCCCACACCCTCAGAGATATTCTCATTAATGCCTTAAATGGGAAATTGAACTAATATGTTAACCTATTATATTTATCCATATTTTCTCTTTGAAGGGGCTAGGTTTTTTTAATGGCCATATGTTTATTTTAAAAGCTGTTTTGCTGAGGGCACATCCGTGCACAGAAATTAATGTTTAGGATGTAAATCTTGGGAAAAATAAAGACAGCCCTAGCTTTTGTCAGCCCCTTGCAGTGTATTTTTTGATTTTGCATAGCCACATATTATCAGAACAGATGCTGGAAATAGGTTGGGAGGTAGGGGCACTATAACATGGCATGGCCAGTGAAATGGATGTTTGAACCCTCAGATTCAAAGTATCTGTGCTGTGCTGAGTAAGAGTGGGGCTAAGGATTCTGGTGACAGTAGGCTGCTACATCCTACCCACATTCCACTTTTACTGATCACATGAGCAAAAGCAAGGTCCTATGTTAAAATGTCAAGCTCCCTTATTTCAGAGAACTCCTGAATTTGAAATCTGAAGGTGAACATGTGTGAACAAGGTGAATGTTAAATAAAGCTGCAGTAAAAAATAGGTTACGGTCCTCTCTTAAATTACTTCATCGACCTACCCCAAGAAATGCCACTGTGCAAAAATAGCATGTTAAAGATTCAGCACACATGTTGAAGCACAAACTCATGTCATTATTTATGCACTGCTTCTCACCCTGTAGTGGCAGGCAGGGACACAGATGTGGGACTTTTCCCCGATCTCAGTAGAAGATGCCACATAAAAAATGAGAGCAAACTCATGCCCTTGTTCTGAGTAAATCAGATTTCAGGATAGATTGAGACATTTTATATGAAAAAGGCAAACACACAGTTATCAAGAGTGTTCTTTTTCCTTTTTTAAAAAGCTGCTGTCTTGTCCCTATGGTTGAGTTCCCTTGGCACATCATCCCCTGTGCTGAGAATGGGATTTGGGAATTGAGCTGCATAAAAACCAAAAATGGGTGAAAAGTTATATTCATTTTTAGTGCCATCACTTCTCTGATCCTTCACTTATACTGCACACCAGCAAACAAGAAGAACAAGAGTCATAAACTAGTAGAGCAACAAACTGTCCCAAAGCCATGATTGCTATGGGCTTGACTTCCAAGTTCCAAGCTGTTCAATGCTTGTAGGATGTTGCTGTCAAGTGTTTTGAGGTATTTGTAAGAGGTGCAGGAACCTGTGTTCTGTTTGCTCCAGGAAAAAAATCTATATAAATGTTTATAAAATGTATAAAAACCATGTAGAAAAAATTTAATTGGACTCTATAAAAAGAGTTTGACAGTCCTTCAGTCCTTTCCTTTTTGAAGTAGTGTGTGAGTAAATATGTATGGCTTTAAGATATTTCTTGCATTTTTGGTGTTTAAATGGTAAATTCATCATTTTAAGAAACAAACGCCAGTGATGTGTAAATACATTTTGAAGCATAACAGCACAGTACCAACAGTTCTTAAAGGTTTACAGCTGTTTTTCTTCTGTATTTAAGGTGGCCTAAGGCATGCAGTAGCCAGTATAGCAGGTGTTGAGGCTTACAAATGCATGAAGTTTGAAGGAGGAGTGCATCGTGTTCAGCGGGTACCAAAGACAGAAAAACAAGGACGCATTCACACCAGCACAATGACTGTTGCAATACTGCCCCAACCCACTGAGGTAGTATCTATCTTTTGGTATAACAGACATTACCAGGAGCAGTGCTTGATACCAAGTGTTTTCTGCCTCTCTTGTTATTCTCAATGACTTTTTTAATCTTAATTTTAAACTAGGTCATATTTGTTATTTTATTTTTATCACGGGGATGAAATAAAGAATTTCTGTCTTTTTTCATAATCCTAATCTCAAGAAAGTCACTGACAGTTTAGTTGACTGTGACTTGAACATTTACTGTGACTGTCTCACGTGTTCTGTAGAAAACTACATTTTCTGCAAAGTAACAAAAGACTGAATCATTTTACCAGGCTCATAGATTACTTCTCTTAGCACTTCCTCTTTCCCATTTTTGCAGTGTCCTCACTTTTCTGTTCTAAAGTCTATGATGGTTCAGTCTTGCTATATTTGCTTGGTTAAAAGCAGTGGGCTAAGATTTAAAGCTTTGTTTTGGTCTTAGTTTCATGTTGACCTGGCAGATTGTCGAAGATGCTACTCCTTCCTGTACTTTCTTGAAATTGTATTGCTCCTTCTTCACAGAGACTATTGCTCCACTCCAAAGCCAAAAAAGAAAATGAATGCCATTTCATTTAAAAACCATCTAATCAAGTTCAAATATTGGTTAACTCTGCTGGAAGAGGATGCAGAGCTCTCAGAAGAGAGGAAAGTTAGTGCTAAGCAATGGTTCTGCATTAAGTTAATATTTGGTTGATTTTTGGGGTTCCATCGTGATGCATTCCAATCTGATTACGAAGATTTCTTAATATGTTTGTAAGAGGATGTGAACTACTACTCCTAAACATTCAGAAGTTTGAATGAAGCATGAATGTGCCTTCTAAAATAAACTGACTGTGGATATTTGATATCTGTCTAGAAAGAAACAACATAAAATGCTTTTTTTCTTTGTTTTTCTGTCTCCCACGACAGATGAGGCTGCAAATTAGTCCAAAGGATCTACGGATAGAAACAAAGCGAGCAAGTGGAGCTGGAGGCCAGCATGTCAATACCACAGATAGTGCTGTACGGATAGTTCACCTTCCAACAGGTGCTGCTTCCTTCTTCCTTAGTACAAGATCTACATTCCACAACCGCTGTCACAATTTCTTTTGAAACAATGCTTTTGTTTTCAAACCTGGGCAACAATAGAGCAGAGGTTTTATGTATTTTTCATGTCTGTGCATACTACCTAAGTGCATCATCTTGTGCCCACTCCAGTTTTTAACAGCAAAGACTACTGGCTTCAGTAGGTGATCTATCCATTTTGCTGTTAAACATGACACTCTAAAAGCATCCAGATCAGTTTCTATCAAAAAGTTGTATTTAAGCTTTCAAATAATGAAAATGACACCGAAAAATGGAGTAAGTTGAAATCTAGTGATTTGCATTTTCTTGACTGGTCTCCAAAAGAGAGATTGCTCTATTTCCATATTAAAACATTACTTTTAATTGCAGAGTCTGCTCAGGATGCCAGCTCCATTTGTCTGCTGGCTCCTTTCCCGTAGATGACACACATAGTTAGGAGGCCCATCCCTCTGGCTCAGGTTAGGAAACATAGCAGGGATAAGATACACCCTCAAACACTACCTGATTTTAGCTGTCGTGTGGGGGCTTTTTATTGCCATTCCTAAGCCTTTTACTTCCCTTTGAGCAATCCACAACAGTCTTCTTGACTTTCATTGCATTTTAACTTTTCCTCTTCTCTACCACAAACATTAGTCAGGCTTTACAGGGTTTCAGGGTAATCTCAAGTGCTCTTTATCTTCATGTATCCAGATTTTTGCCACTCTTTTCTTTGTATCTGTTTAAAACATCAATCAATTCTGCACTTGTATCACCTTAGTAAAGCAGAAGACAAGCAGTGGAGAGGATAAAATTCTGTTCAATATATGGTGACAAAAAGATACTCCAGATTAAAAATTGTTTGGATTGCCTGCATGTTTGGATAAAAATACAACAAATTAAAACCAGCAATTGATCTTAGTTTTTGCTGATGGCAGTTATTAGGGTGTCTTATAGAAATCTTAAAGTGTATTGCAAATTTTTTGCAGTTACACATGGTTAACAGGGGAGTTCATACCTCACGTTAGCTCCTGACTTTTTCCTGTTCCACCTTTCCTTTCTTCCTTTCTCTGATCTCTCTTCCTTTAAAATTGTCCTGTTACTTCTCCTATTTCTTTCATCCTGTATCTTTTTATAAATCTTCACTACGATCCAAAATGTTGTTTATAAATAAGTCTTTCAGAAAGTAATACTATGTAATCTTATAAAATCATCCTCTAATATTACCAGAGCTACTTAATAAATCCAAAAAACAACTTGGCTCGTACTGTATTTCTTCACCCTGCTCCTTTTTTGGGGTTTTCATTTCTTACCTTTAATTGTGTGTTTTGGGATGAGAAAGCACTCTTTTATTTTTTTAAATAAAATAGTGACCACCTTTTTATATTCTGATCATATTCTGTGCGCTCACCATCTCATTTATTTTACTGTTCCTTAAATCCTACATTTCCTGGAACTGTGGACAAAATTTACGAGTATTGAAGGTGTCTTTTATAAGTCAGATCACATCACATATCTTTTATTTCATTATCCATCTGTTGTCCAGCTGAAATAAATTTCCACTGAATTAAATTTCTTGTCTTATGGCTTAAAACACCTTTGTAACTCACCTACACTTCTCTCCCAAAATGTATTATTACTCATTAATAAACCTAGACTTCTGCATTCCAAGTCCAAATGTAACAGCCTAATGTAACACATAAAAAACCTTCCAGAAATTGCAGAACTCTTTTAGAATGTGTTAATCTTAAGTGCTAAATGTCATGGTATTTTTGACAGGGATTGTGTCTGAATGTCAGCAAGAAAGATCCCAAATTAGAAACAAAGAGAAGGCTATGCAAATGCTATGTGCTAAATTGTACAATGCCAAACTGGAAGAAGAAACCAAAAAGAGAAACAGTGCTCGAAAGATTCAAGTAAGTTTCATTTAGTTGTGATACAATTCTGTACAAGTATTTGTTTTTAGGGTAACACCTTTGTTGAACAGCAAGTAGTAAATGGAAATAGGGAGCAACAGGGGCCCAGAAAGGACTTACATGAGGCAAAAAAAAATCATAGAATCATAGAATAGTTTGGGTTGGCAGGGACCTTAAAAATAATCTAGCTTCCAACCCTCCTGCCATGGGAAGGGATGCCTTCCACAGGCAGCTCTGGAGAACAAAATTTGTGGAGACCCAAGGCTCTCTAAACAACAACATTACGTTTTATTTCAGCAATTAGGTTCATATGTTAGCCAGACTTAAAATTTCAGTAGTGTGTAAACCCTGGAGATCCAGTGAAACAAACTGGATTGCAGCACGAAGAACCAGAGTAGTATTAGAAAAAGATGCAGTAAAATTGTTCTTTTTCATGTTTGAGAACAATTATTGCAGGTGTTGAAGTGATCTGAGTACTATGTAACTATAATAAATTTTGTATAGTCATGTCAGGAAGAGAAACCTTTTGCTTTATGTGCCTAATCAATATTTCATCATTTTTGTAATATGATGATGATAAACTGATTCTTCTTGTTCAATAGACTGGGACTAAAGGAAGATCAGAGAAGATCAGAACATACAACTTTCCACAGGACCGGATTACAGACCACAGAATAAGCAGATCAGTGCATCATGTTGAGTCCTTCATGCTAGGGGAAGAAATGCTAGATGAAATGATACAAACTCTAAGAGAATATGCTGATTATGAATCTCTAATGGAAGTTATTTCAGAAAATGAAAAAAAGAATTCCTCCTGAACATTGTTCTTTCTCAGGCCATTACAACAGATGTAGACCTTGGTCTGCAAAGAAGCTTCTCAGAGCACCACCCAGAAAATGGAACTTCTTTTCAGGTCATGAAAAACATCCCAACTTCTTTCCTCATGACTGTTAAACAGTTTCCTTACTTGCTGAGTAAAAGACTATTATCTTCATATAAGACATTATTGGTGCAGCAGTCCTTTTGAAAAGTAAATTTGACTGCACCAGAAGTAACAGCAGCTTTTAACTTTTTCCACTGAGAAGATACAGATACACCACTCTCAAAATGTATGCAGGCATTAAAAAAGGACTTATTTATAATTCCAGTTTTCATTTAAACTGTGGCTTAACCATCACACAACAGTGTGAAATAGCTTACTTGAGAGAACAAAAAGATTCCTATTTTGTTTGAGTGATTGGAAAAAAGTGATAAATAAATGAACCCACTCTACCTATCTACATATTTATTAATCACTTATATTTGTCATGGGAGAGGGAGTCAAAGTGTATCTTTGTCATGTTTTCAAGGCCTTCTGGCCCTTATTTATAGAACACAAAACAAGTTTAGGAATATCCCTTGTTCCAGTAAAAAAGCCATGGAGTGATGAATCATATGAATTGGTTTTGGAACAAATGTTTCTGGTCTTGAGTCAAAAATGTAAAGGATTGTTACAATATTGTTCGGCTGATATTTTAGTATCCACTTGACTTCAGTTCAGTTTCTCCTTTATGGTTTTAATTGACTGTCCAAGTTATTGATCCTCTAAAAGTGACTGGCACTTACTGGTTTTGTCTGTTTATTTAAGAGGGTCTTAAAGCATTCAATACCTTTATCAGCTTTTTTTTTTTCTAGTAAACACAGCATGTGTCTATGATTATGATTTGGATCTATGATTAAGTTCCAAATCTTTTAATTTAAGATGCATACATTAACTTCAGATGGAGGAATGTCTGTGTGCATAAGATGGGGCATACATATTTCCTGTTGGTAAGCATGAGACCTAGGTCTGCATTTACTAGCAGTTTACTAACTCCCAACTGGCACATAATATAGTAAAAAGAAACACTGACTCATTTTTTGTATAAAAGACACCAATTGGAGCAGAAACTAGGAGTGAAGTCTTCATTCTTACCAGATCAGTATTGTAAATGGAACACTAGAGAGCACTTGGACAGTCCTACTGACTTGACTTAAAGCTAGGCCCTCTTACACCAAGGGATAAGATGGAGTTTGCTGTTCAACTTCACATTCTTCCAAACAAATAAGGTCTATGCACGACCAGGTCTATGCACTGGATTACTGCATGAAATTTAGATACAGATCCTGCCTCCCTATTCTCCTCAGGCTCTCAAACAAACACGAAATGTGTTGTTGCTTTGCAAGTGAGCAGGCTCTGATCAGTGTGAGAAAAACCAGACATCATGTGGTTCTGGCAGGAGGCTGACAGAGGTATTCCAAACCTGGCATCTGACAGTCCTATACACTGGGGGACATCACTGTCCTCCTTGGCCTGTCATGGCAAGCTTTACTCTGTAAAGACTTGAAGTGTCTTGTTCTGTGTTAATTTGAATGCCAGGGATGCTGCAAACGCAGCCTCCTTGAGCTGTGAGCAGATTGCCTTTCCAGCAGTGGTAGGGATCCCTGCACTGGTGTCCAGTCAGCCTAGCTCCCAGTAGTGCTTCTGCTCACTCTGCAACCACTGGTAGCATTGGTCATGTAAATAAACTTCTTTATGGGGAAGAGCCCAGACGCACCGCCAGACTTGAATCACAGAATGGGTCAGGCTGGAATGGACCGCAGTGAGTCATCCAGCCGAACCTCCCTGCTTAAGCCTGATCATCCTAGAGCACATGGCACAGGATTCCATCCGGGCGGTTCTTAAGTATCTCCCCTGCGGGAGAGAATCCTTCCCCGGCAGAGGAGCTTTGCACATTCGGAGCGTGCCAGGGTGATGGGAAGATCATCCATTTAAAAAGCAGACGCAGATGTAGCGGGGCGCCAGGCTGCTCTTAGGCGCGTGTGTCAGTGCCGGTCGCGGCAGCCGCTGGTTCTGTCGGGAGCGGGAGCGGTGCGGGGCCGGCGGGCGGGAGCGGGACCGCGCGGGAGCGGTGCGGGGCCGGCGGGCGGGAGGAAGGAAGAGGCGGGCGGG
>VZRX01017865.1:71529-184205 GCA_013398075.1 Notiomystis cincta | reverse complement strand
GCGGGCAGCGACGGGCGGGGAGGCGCCGCGCCGCTGCGTCTCCCGCCCGCCGGGCCACGCCGTCGGAGGGGCATCGCCCGGCGCGCTCCTGCCCGCCCCGCCACCACCGCTTTAGGGGCAATCCTCCAGTGCGGCGGAAACGGGAGGCCCCCGAAGGCTCGGGGTGAAGTTCCCGGGGCCGTGGGGCACGGTGGAGCCGGGACCCGGTCTACCTGCACCGACCCGGGCCCATCTTGAGCTCTGGGCGGGAGCAGCCTGACAGCGCCGCGGGGGCCCGCGGCTGAGCCCGCTCCTCCGGGGGTCGGGGCAGGCCCTAGAGCACTGAAACGTGATTTAGGGACGATTTCCAAAACATCAGGATTTCGGCCCAAAAGCTCCTCTGCTCATTCTCAAGGAAAGGGAGAAGAGGAGGAGGCTTAGGAAGGGCTTGCATCTCTTCCCCCAGCTCACACGATACAAAGCCATAAGCCTATTTGCTCCTTTCTCCCACCAAACGTAGGTGCAAAAAAGGAATTTTTTCTCTAAGTCGTTCATGGAACACATTTTTCTCATGCTTCTTTCCAAAACTGCTGGAAGTGCTTAAATTCTTTAAAATGCATACTCAAATGGTGGATCCTCTAGTTCCTACAGATTGCAAAGCATATTGAAACTTATTTTCCCTTTAGATTTAACCGGGGAGAGATGGCCTCCTTCTCCCCTACAGCCCTCGCCCATCCCCCCGCAATTGTTAATATAGATAGCACCACATTTCGCGGGGGAGGGGAATGGGACAGGGCAAGAAAAGCTCAATTTCCCTATGATATCTATCGACCTCCCACCCTCTTAAAATCATGCTTGAACCTTTATTTCACTCTGGCCATTGTTTAAGGATGGCCGCTTTTCTTTGTAATTTACGCACACATGTGAGCACTCAAGTCTTTCCTGTGCCACCCAGCCTCCTCCCTTTTCAAAAATGCCAGATATCTGGCTGCAGCAGCAGCATTGCCTCTGGTCTTGGGTGCAGATTTCAGGCTTCTCTGGCCTGCACAGGCCTGCAGTCACGCATGGGCCCTCTGCCACTGGTGTCCCTTGCAGGGACCCCAAGTGTCTTGACTCTGTTGCTACCTTTATGGAAGGAAGTGGAAGCACTGGTGCATTTCATCTGTGCTGGTGAAATGGTGACCAAGTGAATCACCCAGTCAGTTTTCTTGCTCTAGTTATTTGCAGCATAGAACTAGTTTTTGGGAAGATCTTACATAGATTTAATCAATGGCTGTTCAAATCCTTAGTTCCACTAGTTGTATTTTGGACACTAGAGGGTGAGTTAGATAAAAGTGTAAAATTCATAATGCAGAAGAGAAGCATGGTAGAGTCTTTACAAGCAAAAGAACTTGTGATCTAGTTTATGCTGTGTTTTCACACTGCCCTTGTTGTTTCTTGCAGAATACAAGCAGCAAAATGAAATCAAACCTTAACCGCTCTTGCAAAATGAGACGAGATTTTGATTGCGCATCTTTTCGTGCTGGGTTTGCGCCACTGAAATGTGCTGTGGAGAAAACAAGACTGGAAAAATCCTGCCCCTTGAACTATGAGGAAAGCTTTTGTAAAAGCTGTGCAGAAGAACATCAGAAAATAGTCCTTAGTGACTCATACCATGCAGCCACCAGAAATCTAGATCTTGAAGATCGAGAAAGACCCATTCATAACAAAGAAAACAACCAAATAACGCCGAGACTCGATGAAGGTATCTGTGAAATGGAAGCAGTGGAAAGCAGTAAACTTAGTGAGGACAGTGGTTATTCCTCTATGTTAGGTACTCAGTATGCTGATGCAATAGAACATGAGGATAGTTTACCCTTGGCTGGGAATCTCTGTGGCACACCAAAGCATTGTCTCATGAAGAACCAAACCCAAGAACAGTTCTCAAAGAAGACGCTGTTGCCAATAATCCATTATGAAGAAGTGATTTGCTCAACTTTGAAAAAAAGTGGTAAAAGAAATCTCAAGTCTTGGGCTGCTGTAGACAGAATTGTTTCTAGGGGAAAAGTTGAACTTTGTAACTTAATTGGAAAGAAAATGGGGCTGGATAGAATAGACATTCTTGCTGAGCTCTTCCAAAAGAACCTGAAGCATGTATTAGCAAACATTTTGAGGCATCTCAGCGAGATGGATTTAGTAAAGTAAGTATATTGATGTCATTGTATTTCACTGGGAAAGGAAAAAACCTAATCAAATGCCTTAATATTTAGATATGAGGCTTGTGACATTTGCTCAACGTTTAGTATTACGTGTTAATAAATATATTAAAACATAAACTGACAATGTAAGCCATAATACATATGGAGATTGTGTCTTTTCCCTAGAAGGCAAATTAAAGACTACAACTGTGAACATGTTCTATCTTTACATAAAAGAAAAAGATTACAGTTATTGTTGCTATTTGATAAATCCCTTTCCTAGAAGGCAACTGATGTGTTTGTATTGTTGCAGTTTTGCCAAAGTCAGCACAACATGGCAGAAGATTCTACAAGAAGATAAATGGATATTCCAAATGTATAGCAGAGCTGTGAAAAATCTTTCTGTAAGTTTCTGCACTGAACCATCAGTGTTTTTCTGCTATTTCAGGTCTCCTCCTACGCTTAAGAGATGGCAGAAGAGTTTCTTAGATTGAAATCAGTCACTGGAGTGTCTGAGTTTGTCCTCTTAGGATGCCCTGTCTCAAGTGTTGCTAGTTACATGAGTAACTTCGAGGACCCCAAGGAAGGCTGACTGAGAAGGTGACCCAAGGAGAGATGCAGATGTTCTTAAGAGCTTCCACAAGTCCTGTGTTACAGAGAAAGGCAGGAAGGAGAGAGTCACTGCCAGCACACCCCACTGGGCAAGCCTGGAGTCTCCCAGCAGAGGCTTGCTTGCTTCAGCATCCCCAGTGTTCCAGAAGGGAGGGAGACTGAGATGAACCTCTCAGCTGGCTCTGTGAATCAGGGTCTCTGTTTATAGCAATAGCCTCTGAAGTCCACCATGCCTGCTATGGAAAACTGAAATGCTTTTTGCACTATGAGCTATTCCTAATGCCTCCTCGTCCTATGAAATAAAAATATTAGATCCATTCACATTAGATCCATTCACTAGCCTTGCATTTTATCAACTCAGGACTCTTAAAGCACTAGGAGTACTTTTCCTTCTTGAGGGATGGAGAGACAGAACAAACAAAGACTTAGGATCTGCCACAGAATGAGGTTGTCAACCAGTTTAGGATTCATATAGTATTTTACAATGCTATTTCGAGGTGAAACTTGAACACCACTGAATATTCATCCCATAAAGCTTGATTTCTTCCATGCTATTGTATGCTCTTTATGTTTAACTTGAACTGGAAGCTTGGAAAACTGGTGGGTGGAGTTTACTTTTCACAAAGAAAACTTAGGGCATTCCTGTCCACTGTAAAGAACTGGAAATATTGATTCTTGCTTTAAAAAATTATGATGAATAGGTTACATGCTCTGCCTGACTACATAATGGAAGATTGTTGGTTTTGAACCAGGAACTAGGGAGCTGCTTTTTGCATTTGTAACAGAAGTGACTGTGAAATTTAGGGTAAAATCAGGAGCACTCCTTAGTGTAATGCTTTATTATTGGAAATCAGGAGGAAGGATCTAAAATTACTTATTGACTTCTGTTAAAAAAAATAAAAACAACTGTATCAGGTAAGTTCTGTTCCCAAATTTAAGTCTTTGGTTTTCTTTTCATCAGAACGTCACCAAGGCACCAGAACATGCTGCAACAAGAGAGTTCGTTCTCTACAGAGTGTCCTTAGCTTCCATTCAGAAAGCAATCCCACCAAAAAACTTGAACAAAAAAAGCACCAGATCCAAAGCATCTAAGAATCACAGCAGGCTCATGGAGTTTTCTGAGGTAACTGGCGATTTCCACTAATCTTTAATTTCTCTCATGTTGTCTGGCAAACTCTCACCTTGTAAAGTGTACTTTTGAAAGTAGCATCTCCAGTTTCTAGAGCTTGTAATTCTTATTAGTATGGCTGCCAGATTTTGCTTGGTGTGCCTATTTTAAAGCAGTGTCAGAAGTTAAGTGGAGAATATTGATATACTGGGATGTTCTACATCCTTTGTTTTCCTTCTCAGGAATTCCACTTAGTGATTATTTTTTTTTTTTCTTAAATTTTGTCTTGTCAGATATGAACAAATTTAGTTATTTTCTGTTATTTTTCATGGGTTTATAATATATCACATGCTTTCCAGATAAGCAATATCACATAAACTGTCAACAATAAACATTCAAAACTGATAGACAATTTAAAGAAAAAAAAAACAAAACAAACAACCAAAGAGTTAATAATTCTTAGTTCCAATTTTTAAAAAAATTAGCAATGCATATTTCTATTCTTTAATCATTCTATGGTGTTTTTTGCCAACTGATTACCTGGCATTAAAATTACTTTTTAAACTACATATTTATAGTGTGTCACACATTTGAAGTTGTCAATAATTGCCTGTTTCCCTTCACCTTGTTATTTTTGTTAGGCTGTCTTTTTTTTCCCCACATACTTGCAATGTAGACCTGCACCTATATATTATAAGACTTTTAAAATTGTTATTGAAAGTTATTTCTTGTTAGTAAGCAAAAGATTTTCCTAACTAGAAAAAGGTTTTATGCTCAAGCTCAAAAGTCTTTCTGCAAATTGATGCAATAAGAGAAGATGATGAGATGTCACTGGAAAGTATAATCAAGATGCTGTAATACTACTACATAGGACTTTGTAGCATTAGGAATGTAGCAGTCTAAAGTTGAATTCCTGATATATATGTCTATACACAGCTATATCACCATCTTTGAATGAGGTTTGGAATATTCAAAAAGGCTGTTACCCTTTCTGCTTTTGATTTGGCCTGTCCTTTAACTTTTAAATTTCAATAATTTAAAATTGGCTACCTCTATTCCAGTACAACACACCTGCAATTATAGACTGGTTATTCCTATTCAATCTCCATCAGAATGAGATGCAACAAGAATTAGGCTAAATTTTTTATTTGTCTCTCTGAATTAGGAGAAGTTAAATATGTTTTGTGGCACTTAGAAAATATCAGGAAGCGTTCAGAGAGTGCATTTACCCTCTATTTAGGATTGTCTGTGTGTGCTTCTTCCCACAGGCTGCCAGGAACTTGAAAAACACGGAAAGCCTCAAGGCCTGCCAGCGCTGTGGCTCCCCTGCCAAGTACGACGCCTACCTCCAGCGAGCGACGTGCAATCGGGAGAGCTGCGGCTTTGACTTCTGCACCAAGTGCATGTGCAGCTACCACAGCTCCAGTGACTGCGCGAGCAGCAGACCAGTCAAACACAACCCTGCCCCAGGGCCGCTTCCCGGGACTAAGAAAAGCAAACAGAATCTAAAGAGGTTATGATCCACCACCCCCTCTCCAATACAAACTGGCAAATGTCCCGCAAAAGTTTTTTTAGTCATCCGCGAAGAGAACGCTTTCTGTTGTTCTACATTCATTAAAATGATTAATTCCGTTATTCCTTTGTACTATTTAATAATCCTGTTCAGAAGGGTTTTAAAGGCATTTCTAGTGCCTCTAGTGAGGTGAGTGAAGCCCCTTTTAATGTAAAAACATGAGGGAGACTAGATTTTATGGTTTTTCAAAGCTTTGCCTTTGATTTTAAAATGTGGACATTCATAATATCATTTTCTCTGATGGTTTCTCAAGTGAATCTTAAATTGCTCTTCTTTCATTTCTTCTGTCAGAAAATGCAGATTTTCCTTGAACTTTTTCCAAGTTTAAAAAAAAAGTACTGTATCTTGGCTATACTGCTAAAAAATACTTTGACTTTTTTTTTGAAATTGCAAGCTAATTTTAATATTTGTATATATTTGTAAATATTATTCATATTTGTCTCGTAAATGTAAAAATAAATGACTATTCTTAACAACTTGGTTGGCAAATCTGGCCTTCCTATTTATCATCCTGAAACATTGCTTCTCATGTTCTTTTTGCAGGTTTTCTAGTACTTGCTTCTTAAAATTGTTGATTTAACAAAGTGCAAGTCCTCCTGGGTTTGTGTAAAAGGAACTGAATCCATTGTCATGCTTATTCCTGCAGCTTTCCTACAGGCTCTTAGCAGTAATTGCTAACAGTGTCAGAAGTGCCAACACTTCCTTTCCATTTCAATGGAAATGCTGTTGCCCAACTAGCTCACTGTCAGCAAAATATTCCTTATCCCACAAGTTAAAAAAGGCAAGCTTTCAAGAAACAGACTAATAATTTTGTGGAGTTGTCTGGGGTGGTTTTTTTTCCCCCTTTGGTAAGTAAATAACAGGCTGGGAGAATGTGCTGTAGGTCCTGCTTCTTGAACTATAGTGCACATAATGACAGGACAAGTGGGAATGGCTTCAAAGTTAGGATAAAGTAGGTCAAGTTTTTAGATATTAGGAAGAAATTTTTTACCATGAGGTTGGTGAGACACTGAAAGAGGTTTCCTAGAGAAACTGGATGCTGAACTCCAGAAGTGTTTGTGGAGCTCAGAGCAGCCTGGTCTAATGAAAGGTGCCCCTGTCTGGAGTGGGGGGATTGGAACTAGACGATCTTTAAGGTCCCTTCCAAACCACACCACTCCATGAATATATAATCCTATTATACTTTATTCTGGTAATTAGTACCATCTTGATACACATAAAACCACAGCAGGTCTTAGGCTGAGCACACAGAGGTAAGAAATCTTATAAGCAAAATTTTTACTAAATTTTCATCTCTGTCTACTGAAATTCCCATGTCCTGAAGAACACAGATAATGTGATCTGAACAGAACTGCTATTTCCTATAATTTAAAAAAATATGGCACAGGTATTTGCTCTTGGACTGGTGTTGCACTATAGGATACGTCTTGAATTAAATTTGTGTGTTTTCAAGCTGAATGTGGCAAAACAAGTTTACTTTTTCAGATTTTGGAGCTTACTAAAGGAACAATGCACATTCTAGTAGGCCTTACAATTTGTACACTGAGTTAAGAACAGCTGCTCCTTTTTTTTTTCCCTTTTCATTTTTAGCTGTAGAAATGTATCTGATAGATTTTGAGAAAAATTCCTTATTACGTCCATATAAGAGGGAAGAGTTGCACTACATGGCTTCAGTAGTCACAAATGGAGATGAAGAGATAGGACATTTTTCACCACCTTCTGAGTGATAAGGAACAACTACCTGAAACCTTGTTGGAAAGGTCAAATTATTTGACTTAATGACGCTTTGGCCAAGCTGTAATGGTTCTGCTGCAAACTATTGTGGCTGTTTCCACTTGCCCAACCATTTTTGATTTATATGATCCCAGATCCTTGCCTACTGCCTTTAGTTTTAGTCAGAATAGACTGCAGCCTTCAACATAGCTTCTTAAGGACCTTGACCTGTTGTCAATACCGTTTTCTTGTGCAAGATTTCTAAAGCATAGGATCTGTTGGGGTGGCACAGCTATTTCTTCCTTAATCCTGCCCAGCAGCTGAAACCTTGCACAATAATGCTGAGCACCGAGCCTGAATAAAACTATGCATCTTACTGAAAGTCACAGGCTGGCTGGTCTCCTCACAAAGAGTTTGAGTGAATGGTGAGCTGCAGGAAAAAAAGGGTGGACAATCAGTCCCCACCCAGGCATGCTAGCATCTGCTGAGGGAGGAAAGTCCTCAGAGAGTGAGGGTGATGGCTGTTACTAGTGGGTGCCAGAACCAGTGCTGAGGAGAGTGATTTATGTGCCAAAGGTGTGAAAGTCGTAGATGCAGATCGTTGTCAATGTCTCTGCCAGCTGTCTTGGAGCTGCCTTTGATATGCAATGGTGTGAGTCATACCTAGGGCAGGAGCACAGCACTGGCCATATGGAGATGGTGCTCCTCAGGTACTGCAGCTGTTGTCAAAAACCGCTTTCAAACGCAGCAGTTGGCAGCCCCGGTGCCTTTGCAGGAATGTGATAAGCTGCTTACCCACTCTGCATACGCCTTTCAGGTCTACAGAGGGTGATAAATACCCGCAGGCTGCCAGAGTAGCCTGCCTGCCTGATGCAAGTACAGATTTCTTCCAGTTACTTACTTATCTCTAGGAATGGCACTGCATGGTGAGGAAGGGTGGGACGTCTCTCTGCTCTGTAAATTGCTGTGTCTAGCAGCTGATCCCCCCAACTTGAACAGCTGTGAAGCCAGATTATTTCATAACTTCATCCTAACCCTGGATGGGAGACAGACAGAGGTAGGCATTTAGGACTTTCTGTAATAAATATTGAGTAGCTGCATTTTTCAGCTCTTCTTGCACTTAGGATGCTGTCCTGAAAAACCCAAGGAGCTGCTTCTGCAAGACATTAAAGGCAGTTTCAGCTCTCACCACAGCAAGGAGAGAAGATGAAGTTCCCGATAGTGATGAAAGAATCACTTGTATAAAAAGGGACAACTTTGGATGCACTTACCAGTTAAATATATCCTCCAGCTTTGTGCTCCGAGGACTGTGGCACATGTAAGAACCAATACAAGAAGAAAACAACCCTCCTCTCTGCAACTACTGGCACCTTAGCCCAGCTGGTCACCTCAGAGCCTGGTTTCTAATGTGTGGCAGAAGTGAAGCATGTGCCAGATATGCTCTCACTAGCCAAAGGGTTCACTGCAAGGAAGCAAAATTGTAGCATGTTGAATGGTTTGGGTTTTTTTAAGGAAAAAAAATGTATAAGTCATAGTTGCAAGTGACCACTCTCCAAAAATTCTGTATATTTAGCCCTAAAAGATAAAGTCTGACCTAGAGACTTTAAAAAGAAGGAATCTGGATAAGGATTCTAAATAAGAATTCCCTTCCCACCTCCTAAAGTCAAGGACTGACAGCCCTTTTGAGGAAATTAAGCTGTAGTACAGAAATGTTTTGAAAGAAAGTTTGTTCTGGGAAAGGAAAACCACGAGATGGTGCTCTTGACTCACTCATTGAGTGAAGCCAGATTCATTGAGATCCTTTTTTGTTCACAGAGAATGTATTCCCTCCACCTGTGCTAGCTGTAGCTGTAGATCCAGTTACTACAGTCACAATCAGATTAAATCTGTGACTTAAAGAACAAAACACAAACCTTGAATTCGATTACTGATTTTAACCTTTGTTTCAAACATATTTGTGTAGGATATGTACACATCTGCTAAACTTAAAATATACAGATGCCTTTCATAAAAGTTTTGTTGCACTGCAAAATGCATATTCCTTCTTCAAGGAGTGATTAACTGCCCTAAACACGACATTTACTTTGCCTGCCTTGTGTCCTTGTAGTGACAGCTGGAGAGCAAAGTCACCACTCCTAAGCAGTGGGTGCAAGCTGTGCTATGAAGCCATCAGTGCAGGTCTGGAGGAAGCAGCAACCAGAGCTTTGGACATGGTGTTCCTGATTGATGGAGGCTTGGTGAACACCTCAGCAGCACAACAGCTGTGGTGCCACCCTGCCATGTCTTCTGGCAGGAGCTAATGGTGCCGACTTGCAAAATATCTAACAGGCACAGCGTGCGTGTGCCACTTCCTGCAGAGTGCCTCCACTGTGCTTAGGAGGGGCTGGCATCTTGAGCTGGAATGCCACTACCTGAATGCAAGGATGGACCAGGCCATTACTGTGACAGGTTTTTGAAGATACTTTCCATGATGAAAAGATCCCTTTTCTAATGTATTTGAAACTTGGAGTGGAGAATGAGGTGTTACAGAGATGGACAGCTCCTGGATTGTGAGTCTTTACCTAAGGGTGTACAAATTGTCAGCTCCACTCAATTTTAGTGTAACCTTGTCAGAAGGGTTTCTCCTCCAGGGGAACTTAAGGATACACGTCAAAATATAGTGCTGATATCCCCAGCACAAAATGAAAGCAGCTAGGTTCTAGGAGCCTGCTGGCACATGCAGAAATAGTAGCAAGATTCAAATGATGGAACAGACATTTCTGTAGTGGACACTGACACGGTTCAGCAGCAGCTGAGGTTTTGTTCCTTAAGGTTTTATATTGCTCTGTTTTTTGCATTCAGAGCTGCCCTCAGTCCAGCATTCTGTCTGCAGCCCTCAGCCAGCTGCAGTGTCAGGGCCAGGCCCTGGCCTGAAGAGCAGCCCTGAGGATGTCCTCTGACCATGCAGGTGCATGGCTGGAAGAGGGAGGGAGCCCTGCCCCTCCACTGCCCTATTTCCCAACTCATAAGTGCTGGGCTAGCTTTTGGGATGTGCCAGTGGTACTGTTGCCCTTGGCTGGTGTAAGGGCAGAAAAGGTGCCAGGGCTGAAAAATAAAGGCCTCTGAACATCTGATGTTTCCTTGTAGCCAGACCAAGACAGTAACATGCTGATTTGGGATTAAAAAGCCTCTCTGGCTTCCTCAGACCCCCAAGTCAGACTCACATGGCGAAGGTCTAAGTTAAAGTATTTGCTGTGGGCATGCTGTGGGCTCTGGCTGCCGTGCAGAGAGGATTCAGGAGACACTCCTGCAGGTTTCAGGAGGAGATGTGACTCTTCCAGGGCTAACTCATGGCAGCTACAGCTCCACACGAAGGGCTGGGGCTGGGTACAGCTGTGGTGGCCACCAGCTCTCCAAAATCCCTCAGCTCTCTGCCCACGGCCGCTCCGTGCCCAGCAGAGAGCGCAGTGCCCCTGCTCAGCAGGGATGAAGGCTCCTTCCAGAGGCTCGGCTGGAGCTGGCTGACACATGAATCATAATGCAAACATGATGACACAAGAGCTCTGAGACTTACCTCTTGTGTTTAGTGTCATTTTCTGAGGGTCTACCTTGGCTCAGTTAATTACATTGTACAACAAATTTTTGTTAGTCATATGTAGATCTAATTTTCAAGATTGTCCCTGGGTACCAAATTAGAGGAGAAAACATCAACTGCAATTTGCTTACAAACATACTTTAAACACCAGCTGCTTGTAAAAATGCATAAGATGTTTTTAAATTAAAAGGCTCTGTGTTGCCTTAAAAACACTTGCAACAGGCAGCATCATAATACATGTATTTTCTGCAATATGGTTACTTAGGTACCCATAGATAAAAAATCTGTGTGCCAGTAGGAAATTTTGAGTCGCTTCATATACCTTTCTTTCTTTGTGGTACATTAAGGTTGTGTAAAAAATTTGATGCTAAACTGTAGTAGGAAGAGCTCTCTGAAGCAGGGTAAAAAAAACATGTAAGCTGTTGTCTGTTTGAGGTAATAAATCAGTAGGAATACCACAGGACTTCCAATCTCACTGTATACACTTTAGCAATGGTTTTGGTAAAATAAGCAGTTCACATGTGTTCTGACCTCCTCACCTCTGTTACATAGCAGTTATATTCTCAGTATTTGTACTTGATACACAAATGTAAAATATATAAAATAAGATATCTCAATGTCCTTTACCACTGCCACAGCCCCACCACTCTGCCATGAATTAACCCTGCAGTAGATAACATATATACTTTTTTAGTATTTCTATTTATACTCTCAGCGTGCTAATACTCATATTCTCTTGTCAGTACTGATAATCTTCGTTATTCTCAACACTCTTGTAAACAGCTTACATACAGAAGGCTGATTTTCTTTAAAAGATTAAGACAACTCTTTTACTGTTTTACATATCAGAACAGAAGACACATTCTTTCCTTGGAGTTACAATCAGGAACAAGATTCTCACTGTTCATAAAGAACCCTTTATCCTCACTATAGCAAGGTTTTTACAAAGTTTTCATGTAGATGATTTAACATATTGCGCTATGTTTTAAAATTCTTTCAAATTTCCTATCCATACATATTGACACTGAAGCAAATTAAATGCCTTTTTTGTACTTCTTTTACTGCATATCAGTTTCTTAAATTCTGGTGGCCAAAATCAAAGGTACCAGTTGTGCACGTCTTAGCAAGATTTTTATTTTATGTTACCTGGTGCTCAAACAAGCAATGAAACTTCTGGGAATGTGAGGGGTTGTCTACACAAGAAAGATTACTGGTTTAACTCATTAATGTTTGAAACTGGGTTATTTTATTGATGAAATAATATATATATAGATACAGCTATAGCTATACAAAAGAGGTTGTATGAAGTGATAAAACCAGGCTCAGCTTATGCCTCAAACACCTTCAAGACCAAGCGAAGATCAGAGGTGACAAATATCGTTATTTTTCTTTCTGATATGAAAATCACCTTTTGAAGGAACTTCTTACTGCAGGTAAGTGATGTACACTTGTACAGCCCTCCCAAGTCTACAGCACATATTCATTGCTTATGCAGCTGATAAACCCAGAAATTTATTCTCTTGTATAGAACCAGGATAAACATTTATCACTGCTAACTGAGCTGAAATAGTTGTCATTCCAAGTGAAAATACCAGCGACTTGACCAGTGGATTAGGCTTCCAAAGCTTAACAGATGTTAATTATGGAGAGGATGGTAGAGGGTAAATACTGCTTTTCCTTTTCTATCTTTCCTGAATAGATTAAGTATATGATTTAATATGAGTTTACAAGGACTATAAGCTAAAAAGGAAAAGCCATCAGCTATATTACTATTTATTTCTGTTCCTTTGATCTTAAATTAGTAGATTCTTTTTCAGAGAAATCATTAAATGAAATTGTGAAGTTCAAAAATATTTCTGAATGTTTTCATTACCATATGAACAGAAATTCTTTCTTACAAACCACAAAATTTTTATTCAGGGATTAAGCTTCTCCTATTCCAGAGTTATCTGTATACTTAATTCCAATCATTGTTCACAGAAAATTTAGTCAATTTCAAAACAAAATACATGACACATAGAAACTAAAAAGTCTCTGTAAACAATTGTGCTAGGACTTAGTTGCAAGTAAGGACGTTATAGAATAAAATGTTTTAAGTCCTAATCTTAGTTTTTATTTGCAGAATTTTAGACTTATATTTTGGACCCTTTTTCAAAATGTAAACTGTGTTTTATTAAAGCTTGTTTTAAATTTCTAAGCTTATTAAAATATATAAAGAACATCTCAGATAATTGCAGGTATATATTTTAATCTGATAAATTGCATTTTTAAATGGGGTCTTAATCTCTTGTTTTGCTTTTTCATTACCTCAGACCCTTTCAGAGAAAGGGAGAGAGAAACATTAAGCCAGCTCTTTGTTCAATCTGTCTTTCACTTTTATTAGCATTTACCAGAAATTTTTGTGGGAGCTATCCTGGAAAAACATCAGTTGTGTAAATTTGTGGACAGCAAATTGTGAAAGTATGAAAAATAAATTATGGATTCCATGGCTTTTTTTCTAATGAAAAACACACAAACTAGAAATAATATGATTTGGCTTTCAGTTTGTAATCAGGCTTCCTGGGTAAGTTATAGGGGAAATACATGGTTATTATTTATTACACAGTTGAGGGAAATGTTTAATCCAGAAAGATAAGAGATATTTGCATTAAAAAATCAGATTTTAAACTGGTGTTTAAGTGAATGTTGAGTGTTCTCTTTCAGGCCACCACAAATATCACAGTTTGCTGGTAGTGAGCCATACTTCTGGTAGAAAAAAATTTGAAGGATTAGAAATTAAAAGAAGTCCGCAAATATTTTGGTTACCATCTCTAAGACTTGCTCAAAGCCAGCAAGAAAGCTCCTCATTTTAAAAATTAACATGGCAGGAAACATGATCCAAAAGGCTTCTCCTTGAGCTTATCCTTAAGGGCATGAAAGGAGCTCAATACAGGATTGTGATACACAGCCTACGGGCAAGAAATCGATCCATAAATCTTTGTAAATTAAGCCAGTATTTGTGTTACTGAAAAATGGATTTCATCTGCTGGTGAACTCAGAACACTCGTAGGCTCTATATATCCTCTGTATGAGCTAGGTTTAGAGATGCTGCTGTATTGTATTAGAAGCTGCTGCAAAATTGCCACCAAAAATCCCCTACTGAATGTATTTTCGATGTCATTCTAGTCTCGATGTGTTTTGCAGGTAATAAATGTTGACTCTGAGGAGGATGACAAAGCATCATCATCATTTTTGTATTAAACCTCAGTTAGCATGACTTAATTCAGAGTAGTAGCAGAAGCATGTAGTTTTCTTATTTATGCTATAATTTAAACACCATGAAAAGAACCTAGAATATATCATTTGGCAAGATCTGAGAGATCATAGAATTTAGTCCAGAGAGTACAGGACACATCTATAATGAGATTTTATTGTCTTCTTTATATGTGCTGTGTAATTTTAAATTTGTTGATTTAAAAGATTATGCAATTTTAAAATAGTTGTCTGCTTAATATTTCTTTATTTTCATCACCTTATTCTTGCAATGCTGATGACAAATTTCAATACTTTTCGGCATATTTTATTGTCTTTCAAGCTCAGGCTTTCTGAGTCAGCAGACTCAAACTTTCACAAGGTCATCTTACACGATGACCAAAGGGGAAAAACTCCAAAGTTAAAAAACTTATTTCCAACAGTAGAGGAAAGATTTAGTAAACCTTTCTACATCCCAGAGAATTCAGAAATTATGTAATGGAGCAAAAGCTGCCATTTAGAAGTTTGGCATTTGTTACTTGGAGTCTGCCAGTGTAATGTCCACGTCATGAACACTTGTGACATTAAACTTGGTATGGCTTGAAGGGGGCCTGAGTTGAAGCCTGATCCCTCCTTAATTAGTCAGTGCTTGCCCAAGAGATATTTTTGCATATAAAACTCATCCTCAGATATCTCTTTTGCCTCTAGTATGAGTTTATAATGAGGGTGTGCCTGTAGAGCCTTCTCCTTTTATTTTTTCAGACATGTGATTTCTCTGCCTGTGCTCTGAACCAACAGGTAGCATGACAGGTTCTATCCAAAACCAGGCACACAACTGAGTTAGCTCCATCCTGGATGCAGGCTGGTGAGCTCAGGATCGCCCCTCAGCTTTGCTCTTTACACTGGTGTGACACAGGGGAGTCATGTGCACCCCATTTCTCTTGTGCCCCACGATTCACATGTGCAGGTGCCGCTTACACAACTCTCCTGCTCTCAGTGTGCAGAGCTCTACCACACAAAGCTCACAGCAGGAGCACCAAAAATCATTCACTGTTGTTTTAACCACAGACAGGGCTGTAGAGGACTTGGCTCTGCTCTTGGACAGAACCATGTTCAGAGCAAACAAGAGCTGAGTTTTTAAAGAAAATTTTAAGTACTTTTATACTCCCCCATTTCTGGTCAGCCAGAGGCAGATGGGAGCAGGCTGCCAGGGAGTGGTGCTGTTTTCCAACATTGCATAAACATTCCTACAGCACTACTTCCCTGCTCGGGCCACTTCCTCCCTACTCCATGGGAAGTCCAGCCACCCTCCTTCACATCATTGGAACCATGGTGTCCACCCCATCTCCTGAAGCAGCTGGAGACTACGCTTTCTAATTTGAAAATACTTAGTATGGATAACATCTTAAAAAAAAAAAAAAAAAAAAAAAAAAAAAAAAAAAAAAAAAAAAACCCACACCCAGTGAGAGCTTTAACATCAGAATAGAGAAGACAGAACTATCTTCTTACTTGGTTTCTGAATGGATGTGAAACAAGCAGGTGAAAGCACATCCACATACAATTCTTGACCTTTGGCCAGGGCAGTTTGTACTCTGTGATTTCTTAGGGGAAGCTCTAAATGGAACAAACTTACAGGAACCATTACACTAACTCAGTGATACTTTCTTTCCTGCTGCGAGGTTGGCTATAAAAAGCCTAAGAGCTCATGCCATCAGTGCTACCCTAGATCTTTGGTACTAAACTTGGACAGGATTTCAAGTTCGCTACCATGTTAATTATTCTGTGGTGCCAACAACCGTACAGTAACCACACATTCCTCTAAAGTAAGGATCCTCCGTAAAAGAGGAGGAAGGCAAAGAAAAGGTCACAAAATAAAGTGAGTACCAAAGATTTTTTCCTTTCATTGCATAGTTCTCATGCATAGTGTTTTTGAGTCCTATTTTGCCATGAATTACAGCACAGTGTTCCTACATTGTTGATTATCATTAATATCCAAAACTAATGTCAGAAAAATATCAGAGTTCAACATAATATAATTGAATTTATCTGTTTATTGATGCATTCATGAGTGCTGTTTAGAACACACATATTCTTGAATTACTACCTTGTTTTATAGTCTATGCTGTTTAGTTTTAAATTCTACTTCACTGAAGTTATTTCTAATTCTTCCAGTTCCTAGTGCTTCCTATCTTATTAGGAATGTAAAGCCATCTCTCTGTATACAGACTTGCAGGCATGATGAGGTGGATTCAAAGTTAATGAATCTTCCTCTTAATTTTAACCCCTGAATATAGCCCTGACCTTCTCCTCCTACATTGTTGAATTATAATGAGGTTGGGGGTGGTTTAATCTATTGATCCTGTTGTCCATGACAGCACTGCTATATTATTAATTGCAGACACAGACTGCATGTGCATACTCATCCCTTACTTCAAGAAGAGATCGTTTTCAAACTTTATGTAACAGAGCCATGCTCAGCATCTAATTATCCCAGCTTAGGTTTTCTAACTAGAATATGTTCTTAATTTGTCATGGAATGCTAGTCACTGTAAGAGCAATACATACTACAGAAGGCATTCATAACATAGCTGCATTTGAGGCAACAAATGTATGATGAGTATGTTACAGAGGTTTAAGAAAATATTGGGTATCTGCTGAGCGTGGTAGCAGTCCCAGGACTCAATCTTAGTCCTGGTTTTCAAGATGCACTTTTGTTTAAAGGCCATCCAGTGGTGTTCAGAATAATTTCTACTGCTTCGCAGTCTGAGTGAGTTTAGAGCATAGCCACTGCTATAAGCTGTAAAAATAGAAGTGTCCAGAAATGTTTACAGTAACTGAGGCTAACTAGCTCAGAACACCCTGTGTCTATGCTGTGAGTTGCCAGTGCCTCTGAAAGAGGTTGACTGTGTGCATGTGACCTCTTTGTGGCAATTCAGTGTTAACCTTTGAACAGAACCCAGTAATTATTTGGGGAAAAGTTAGCACACTAATGGCATGGCTCTAGCATTAGAAAACAGAGTATTCCTATGCCCAGGTAACTCCTCAGGTAACTTATAATTTGCTTGCACAGAGACAGCCACAATGGACCAGCTAAGCTGCTGTAACACCATCAGTTGAGGTTTTAGAATACAGAATGATCTTTACTGAAACAATGTCATTTTAAAAGTGGTTGGAATTTGGCCCACATTCTTAATTACATTTATGGCAGAGAGACAATTTTTGGGCTGACAATCAGTTCACATTCAGATCTTTAACCAAATAGGTAAAGTTTAGGGAAATCTCTGGAACCCAAGCAGGCCATTGGAGAGAATACCAGATTGGGGTGTTAAGACATCTCCTGACAGTCTGTGTCTTATTCTTGTTTCCAGTCACTTAACCCTGTTTAAGAGACAAGTAAAAAATGCACTGATGTTGTAAGAAATGTGTGCAGTTTCTGTTGCTTCCCAAAGGACAGTACACACAGATAGATAGATAGATAGATAGATAGATAGATAGATAGATAGATAGATAGATAGATGGATGGATGGATGGATGGAGATGTATTGTAGGAACTTGAAAACCGATTATAGTGAATAAATTACCATGCATGTGTAGACCTGACCCCCTCTTAGGAAAGATACAGATCTCTGACAGTGCTATACACATCCTCAGGTAACTGAGCTAAATTGAAGGGATTCTGCTTTATTTTGCCTGAAGCACATGGAAAGGAAGGAGTCCTGTCCTGGAAAGAGTAAACAGAGATGTAAAGAGGATTGTGTATAATGATAGGAGGACAGAGAAAAAAAGACTTCCAATCCTGAGCAATGTCAAGGAAATGGAAAGAAAGCCTTTTTTCTGAAATTCCTGCTGCAGGTAAGGAAGAAGAGATGGCTGGGAGCTGAAAGTATGGCTCAACTTCCTGACTTTCTTGCATTGGCTGTGCCTGAGTATAACCTGCAATATCCAGCAAGTTAATATTTTGGCTGATAATACGCAGACTCTACATGTGAAAGCAGCACATAGATTCCATGTCAGCCGAAGATTCCCAGAGATTTACCTCTCAGATGAAGCCTGTAATTTATGTTTGGTGAGACAGATCTTTCATCTGTTGTAAATAAAAACACTTACATGATTCACAGCATATGAGGCTCTAGCCCAAATTGTGTATAGATAATTTCTGTTATGCTGTAAGGATTATAGGGCCTGTTTTTCTTGCAAATTCTTTGAGCATAATATTGGAATAACTGCAGTGAAAATAAAAATGTTCCTTCATTGAATGAGAAGTGAATTAGCTTCAATATGTATATTGCAAAGATCTAAATGACAAATCATGTTGTATTGCTTGCTGTCATTGTCAAGTTTAAACTCCAGCAGGCATATATTTATGTCCATTGATAATTGTGTTAAATTGAGCACATCCTTATATTAAATAAACAATAAATTTGTGGCTAAATCATAATGAATTTAGTTGATTCTTTCTTTCAGAGAAAAAACACTGATTATTCAATTCAATTGATTCTGCTAAAATACTGAGAATATTGAAGGAACAAGCTTTCTCCAAGCAAAAAAGAAAAACAAGCAGAAACACATAATCCTCTTGAAAATGTGCTGAGAGGTTATAGTTTTGAACAATCCAACAAGGAGTTGTCATCAGATCTGTGAAAGATTTTTACGAGATGTTTCCTTAATAACAGTGTTAAGAAGTGGTGTTCCCCTGTGGAGTATCTTTTGCAACCATTGTACTGCTAACTGCTTCTGTCTGTACAAGGAGAAAAATTTTCTAGAGTGGCAAGGTCCAGCTGAGTATTTACAGCTAAATCCATGTAAAATTGATTTAGACTCCAGGATACTTCTGCCTGACTCTTCAGCTTCTCCTCAAGGGGTGGTTTTTCAAGTAATGTGGGTAGTCCTAGAGATACATCCAAAAATCTCCCAGCACAGCAAGGCAAGAGGGCAGGTCTCTGTCACTGTGGGAGAGCAGATGGAAAGGGGGGCAGATGCTGTCCTGCACCTGCATGTGCTCCACATTTAGATTTGCTTCTGGAGCAAGCCAGCCCAGAGACACATCCCTTATCTGGAGTACAGCCCTGGTGCTGACGGATTTCAGGCTGCTGTCTAAAATGTAATTATCTTTAATATGTATAACTGAAAGTCTGGAAGAAGACATTTTGAATGCTGCTTTCCAAGATGCCTGTGAAGTGCTGGCATGAGAAATTGGACCCAATAAAACAAGAGGGAAAGGCTAAAATAGAAGTAATAGACATTTATTAGCCATTTGTGGAAAGTGTTGGTCATCATGCATGCTAAGTGGTGATAATGATGGGCTGTGATGGTGTGGTGACTCAGAGCTGACTCCAGAAGGCTGCAGCAGATGCTGTGCTTCCAACCATCCTCTTCCCCACTGCTGTGGGGACCCGTGCAAGTGGAGAAGCAGTGGCTTTGCCCATTCTGCCCAAGACAGGAGCCTGGAGGCATGGGAGGAAAAGTTGGGAGGCTGTCAGGAATGCCTTCTTTTTTGTGTTCCACTTTTACAGTCATGACAGTAACTCACTCCAGTGACTGGAGGATCAAAGGCAGTGAGACATTTCTACAGAAGGCCACCTTTGCTATATGGGTCTGACCTGGAGAAGCTGCAGGATGTGGCCACCCTTCCCTGACCTGTGACTCAGCAGCTGGTTGCTTGGCTGGGTCACTCACCCTTCTGCCACAGGCAGGCTGAGGAAGTCTCAGGAGCCTCAGGGGTTCAGGGGAAGCAGTAAGGTTTGGTGCCCCAGAATTTTATTAAATGCTGTTATTCACTGTAAGGTGGAGTCTGCTTTAAAATAAGACAGGCAGCTCTTTCAAAACAGCTGGAGGTGGAGAGGAAGGTGGAGGAGTATGGGATGAGCTTCTCTCTTCAACAAGAGAGAGGGAGTGGGGAGGTGCATGACACTGAATCATATCTACACTCTTTTGTATTGAAAAATAGACTGAGGAGAGGTTCTGCTCCTGACACAGGCCTTCAGCCAGCGGGTGCCTGTGGATCTTCAGGGCCCATGAAACCATCTCACACAACTTGCTGCCATTAGGAGCCTCTCATGAAGCACTCCCTGCTAGGTATGTCTGTGTTATGATTTTTTACTTATTTCAGCTTTAGGAATTGAGGCCTGTGAAGAGTGGCTGCACTTTGACAGGCCTGGGGTACACAGGGCTGTTTCACTGATTCAGCTCATGGCATTGCAGAGCCTCTAGGGCAGTGCTTTTCCCTGCTCTTCTCCCCAAACCTTTTTGATTTGGTCATTTGATTTGGACATCTTCTAACCTTCATATTTAATTTTTGTAGAAATAATTATAAACCAACACAACATTATACCTAACTTTGCTAAGTGGCTGTGGTAGGTGCCCACCAGCTCGTTTCTGTCTTCATCTTCCCTCCCCAGCCTGACCTTATGCTTTGCTGCTGCTGCTGCTGCTGCTGCAGGAGCTGGGGGAGAACATTAACACCCTCCTGTAAGTTGTTTTTGATGGTAAAACTGATGCATTGTTTACAGGAGAGATGGTTGGGGTCAATCACCAAGCCACATCTGATTGAGGGTGTTGTGCTCGTATTTTGTTACAACATGATAAATGGTTTTGGCCTTTGTGAGGACACAAGTTTTTCTGTTGACAGCATTTAGCACTAGGCTGACATTTTCATTATAATAATTTCATCTCAGGCCAGTCTTTATGTTTACTAAGCTAATTTTTTAACATGGAAATCTTCAATGAATAAAATCCCAAACAATCCCAAAGCAAACTTTTTTTGTATCACGGACTAATATAACCTCATATACCAAAAAGGATCTTTCAGAGGGAAGTTCTGCAGTCACTAGCTAGGGTATGATGACAAATGAGCTCAAACTACATGTGAATTGTATAGTGATATTCTGAGAAAACATCTCTCACTTCAACCCTTGGATGCTGCCTGTTAAACTTCTCTAATTGTCTTGGGAAAGCTTGTGGTGCTTGATTCCCTTGAGAGGCGTAACCCATGGGATGCAGCAAGGAACCAGAATGGATCAGCATTTTTCCAGATGGTGCTCTGGTTGATGTGGACATGGATAGCCTAAGAGGGGCTGTAGAGTCAAGAGGACACAGTTACATTACTGAAATCACAGCAGACATTTTACCTGATCATCTCTGCACTGGACAGAGAGAAATCATCAATGCCACCCAGATCCTTCACTTCCTAGGGCTTGCATGTACAATTGTCTTTTTACTACATTTCTTTGGCTTGCTTCACTGACCTCTGCTTCTGTTTTCCTAAGAAAAGTTTTATTCATTACATAAGCTGGAATTTCAAGTAGATAGTTTGAGTGGAGGGAGATGGAATTTAGAGAAACCTTGTTTATATCTTTATTACAAGGAAATTAGAATGCTGCATTTGTGAATACAGAATACTCATCCAATTATTTAAAACCAAACAGCTTTTGTTCAAGGTGAGAAAATGTAATTTCTCTATTTTTTTCACAGTAGAATTCTGCAGACTTCAGTGGAATTATTCTAGTTTATGGTTACCTAAAATTGGAAAGAACAAGACATCCCTTTTTAATTCTTCATTCTTTCTTTCCTGGTACTTGATTCTCACACTGTTTTTCAGCATATACTGAGGATGAAGGAGATCTGTTGTGGTGTGTAAAAAATTCTGTGCAACCTCTGCTGTTTGTCTGAAAGCTTGCTGAATACAGCTCTGCAATGTCAAATGTCTTTGATTTGATTTGGACTGGACCAGATGTCAACAAATTGGAATTTAATATTGTTGAGACAGATGACAATGTAGGAAGCATAAAGAGATTCATTACAAATTAGAATTAAAGAAAACATTCAGATGCAGTTATGTAATTTTTATATATTGCAACTTAGAGCAATTAGGAAAAACATCAGAAATCCTGTTTTTCTCTCATTCTTTATGAAGGAGTGAATGGGAATTTAGGACTTGTATCACAAAGCACAATCATGGTGGGTTTTTTATTTGTTTTCATCAATTTTTATTTATAATAACAGTCCATGGTATAGAATGCCACCAAGTGACAGGTGACATTCCTCCTTAGTCCTTTTAAATTACGCTTTGGTTTGTCTGATAGAATATTAGACAAAAACTCAATAAAAAGCCATTGTTAAGGAGCAAAAACCAACCTTTATTATAGTTTCAGACTGATCTACAGTAGTGTGCATAAAGCTGGCAAGGATCTTTGCTTTCTTCTTGTTTCCAGCTACAAATATACAAACAATGGAATTTACATGCAGAGGTGATTGCAAAGCAAGTCCTAAAAGTCAGAAATGCACAGAAATCAACTGTTTAAACTGCCTGTGTGAGCATTTGCCAGATGATGATTACCTGTTTTTTAAATATTTGGCAGAATCTACAGAAGAACAATGAAGAGACAACTTCCCCTGCAACATGGCATCTGCCTCTCTGCAGGAAAAGGCCCCTTTTCTCCAGGATCTCTGTGGTGGAACAGAGGGTTCTTTTTCTACCTCTGACTTACCTGTAGTACATTTACCTGGGACCTCTCAGACACTTTTCTTCTGCCCACCAGATGTGCCCTCACATTTTCTTTAGGAGACCAGGTGGTTTGGCTTTCAGGAAAATGGTTGTAATGGGTTGTGGTATTGACTGGTAAAGCTCAGGAAATTCAAAGGAGTCAGAAAGGGATTGGGACCAGTTTTCTTCAATCCTGAACAGTCACATCCTCTTCCTGGTGCAGGCAGTGTGGTAGGAATTGGCTGATCTGGATGGAGAAAGAAAAATCTCCAGAGTGGTTTAATATGCAACAGTATAAATATTTCCATAGGGTTTTTTTGTTTGTTTTGCTTTAGTCTGGTTTGGGGCTTTTGTTCATTTGGTTTTGGTTTGGGATTTTTTTAGTTTATTTGTTTGTTTGGTGAGGTTGTTGGGTTAGGTTTGTGTTTTTGTGTTTTTATTTGTTTGTTTTGTTTCTTTTTTTTCTTTATTTCTGCAAGGCTGTACGCACTTCAGATTGCATTAGTTCTGCACACTGTGTTAGATGCCTGAGGTTCTATGCCTATTTTTTCCTAAATTCAGACCTGAACCTTCCTGGGGCCTAAGCTTAAAAATAATCAGAAATTCAGAAGATTATCTATGCTGCTCCCCATTGGTATTGATGGAGGATATAAGAAATACTGCTGCTTGGTTGGTAGAGATCATAGAGATACTTCCTGGTACACCTCCAAGAAAATTATTCTACTGGATGAACACTTAACTCTACTTTTTTTCTTTAAGAACTTCGTCAAGAACAAGTGTGTCCAAAAGTGGTTTTTATCAAGTATTTATGTGAAGAATAAGTAAGATTAGTTAATAAGTATAAATCTTCCTCACTTCCATAAAGTGCTCATTTAGCAAGAGTAGATTTTTCTCTACTGGCATTATGTCTAGTTCTTCTGTTTACTAGAAATACAAATCTGGCCTGACAATGATCTTATAAGTTGACTAGAATAGTAATTGCACCTATTAAATGTCTCTGGTCTGGTAGAATCCAGTATAGATTGACTTCATATCAGACACAAGTGGTAAAATCCACATTTCTGAGATTAAACCTCTTGAAGTGCATGACTTAATTCGGTGACTGTGATCTTGACCCTAGGAGCTGCAATGCTTGTGCTTGATTTTGCAAGAAAGAACAGTTCTTCTGATGATCCACAGCTAATTTTCTTCCTCTTCATTTTTTTGTTATTATGTTAAATATAACCAAAATGTCTATCTTGATGTAACTAATTTTATAGGCAATTTTGAAATTATTTAAAGCATATTATCTCAGTACCAAGGTACAATAGCACCACAATTTTTCTTGCCAACTAAAACCAAAGCTTGAATTCTGTCTTTCAAACTCCCTTTTTTCTTTACCTACCCTTTATCACAACCCCAATGTTTCAGAGTAAGATAAAAAGCAGGTGCTTTATTATGATGATTATGATTATGATTATTTATCTCAAGTATATAGAGGAGCGAGCAGGACAAAAAATACTAGAAAGATAATACAAATAAAGACAGAAATCTATAAATGAGGCTTCATATATACTTCAAAAGAGTGAATGGCTAAGAAATATTGTTTGAAAGGAAGAACACATGGCAATGGAATCTATTGCTACAATTTAAGATTATTCCTTCTCATGATTGAAACAAAGGGCAGACAATTCCCTACCATTTTGCAAGGGTCTCACAAGTCTGCTCTACTTTACTGATCCCAGGATGATTTTGCTGCTTTGGTAACAGCAGAACATTGGTAACTTATGTTAGCTGTTATCTTTTCTACTCTCCAGCTTCTTTTCTGAGAATGTATAGAATCGCAAGGTAAATTCAAGGAAGGAACATTGAGATGTTTAGTCCACCCTCCTGCTCGAGGCAGGGTCAGCTGTGTGCTCACCAGGGTACTCAGTCTTATCTCTGCCCATTACACCTCACCCCTCTGATGTGAGGAGACTGACTCCATCTTCTCACTGATTTTCCCAGAGGTGCAGGGGAGCTATGGAAAGGCACCCCAAAAACCACCTCTGCTGCAGTCTGAACCAGCCTTGCTTTCTCAGTTTGTCCTCACAGGGTGAGTGATCCAGCCCCTGACCATCTTGGTGGCCTTCCATTAAATCCACTCTAGTTTATTTATGTCTTTCCTGTGTTGGGAAGCACAAAATTGAATGCAGTACTGTGGAAGCAGTCTAAGGAATGCTGTGTAAAGGGAGGTGATTACTTTGCTCCATCTCTTCTAGTAACACAACCAAGGATATTGCTGTTCCTCTTTGCTGCCAAGGCACACTGCTGGCTCGTGCTCACTCCATGTCTGCCAACACACCTTACATCTTGCCAGCAGTGCTGCTCTCCTCATCCAAGCCCAGCTGGCATCTCTGCAAAGAGCTCTTCCTTCCCAGGTGAAAGACCTTGCACTTGTCTCAATAAGTCTTTAGTTTGTGCTAAATTCCAGGGTGTTTATAAAACACACCTACATGACTCAGAAAGAAATCCTCACCCTAACTGCAGAGTCTGGGTGAAATATTCTATAAGGAATGAAAGGCTCTAGAGAAAGAGAAGAACATCTTCAGTGAGCTGGGCATGTATCTTTCAATTAAGTAGAGCAAACTTTTCTCTTTCAGTTATCTTTCTCAGAACAAAATCTATGGGGCAGTCAATATATTCAAAGAAAAATAGATTTAATCTTGGAAACATAGAATCATATAATATGCTGAGTTGGAAGGGGCCTGCACAGTACAGTTTTCAATTGAGATAATTTTTTTGTTCTGTGGTTTATTTAAAAACATTATGCTAATACTTCCTGCATAACAGACTACTACATTGGATTATGCACGCCCCAAATCTGAGGATTGTCTGCAATCACATCCAAAAAATCAGATCTTGCAAAGCCCCAGGACAAACCCACATGAGCATCTTTCCTTCTGTTGTAGGAGTCATCATTGACTCTCTAGGAGAAGAGAATGCTGCCCGAAGACCCCACAGCAGCCTTCCAGTACCTGAAGGGAGATGGAGAAGGACACTTCATCAGAAACTGTAGTATAGGACAAGGGAGAATGGCTTTGATCTGAAAAGCAGTAGGTTTAGATTAGATGTTAGGAAGGAATTCATTAATGTGAAGGTGGGAAGGCACTGGAAGGCACTGGAACAGGTTGCTCAGAGAAGTTGTGAATACCCAAGCCCTGGATGTGTCAAGGCCAGGCTGGATGGGGCTCTGAGCAGCCTGGTCTAGTGGAAGGTGTCCATGGCAGGGCTGTTGGAACTTGATGGTCTTTAGAACCAGCCATTCTATGATTCTGTGATTCTACTATCATATGACTCCAAATTGGTATGCAAGCCTATAATGCTTTTTTGAGGTGTAAATTCAGTTCTGTGATGGATGCATTGTTTCCTTAATAACACCTTGAAATTATCCTCAGACTAGCAGGTATGTTGTGATAATATGAACTTCTCCCAGAAAATTTCTCTTTGTCCCTTCGTGTCCACAGTTTTGCTGAGGTTTGGAAGTTGAAATTTACTGAATTGTCTAGTTTATTAATCTCTTTTTACTATGCTCATCATCATGGTTTGAACATTTGTTGGATTACCAAAGCTTTACTGTGTTTCACCAGCATATGATAGGGAGAAAACAAGTTATTTCTTATTATCCAAGCTTTAATCTTCAAACAGGATGCTAAAACAAACTGACTGCCTATTGCCCATAATCTCAAGCAATGAGTACTATATAATGGTACTTCAGCTCTCCCACCTTTGTGAGGTGTAATTATAATTATATTACTGGAACCTGCACAAATGCATTCTAACCTGCCCAAGGCAACAAAAGCTTTAATCTTCAATTATTACTTCCTTTGCTTGTTGCCTTCATGTTTCTTCTGCAGAGTACATTGGATCATTCCAGCATGAAATCAATCTCTTGAAGAAGATAAATTACTTTTTACTTTCTAATTAAAATATGTTCTTGCTTTGCTATTCATAAACACCTTATTTTAAAGAGGTATATTTTTGTAGAATGACCACAAGGCTGCCTTTTACACAGACATGTTGGATCAAACGTGCTTTCACTGGCCTTCTTTGAGTAAGAAATTGGAGAATTTGAGTTCCTTTCTAACCTACATGATTCTGTGGCTAGCCTGCACACCCTTCTTGTAGGAGACATCATTTTATTTTCAACTTCAAGAGCTATAATAAATCTTTGTTATAGTACAGGAAAAATTTTGATTATGAAATCTCTGGATCAGCTCATTGTTAAATTTTAAATTCCTGAAGTCTTCAAGAGTCTTTCAAGACTTTCATAAAATATTGGAAAACATTTGAAAGGGGAGATATGAAAAATTAATTCTAATCTCCTAATTCTAGGAGCTGCAATTTCTTTTTTGACTAAACGTTTTCACAGTATCATTTCAGATTTAGAAGCTGTTTCTTCTGACTGATAAAAATCATGAGTATGTAGGGATAAAAACCTTCAGATCTGGGGTTTTTTTTTGTGGAATATTTAACTTTTCATTTGTTTCATGTGGTTTTCTTCCATCCAGGATCAAGTGATTATGGAAAAAAAACCAACATCCTGACATAGTTTTTTATCCTGTTGTTAATCAGCAGTATTATCATTAACACTTCCAAAAGCTAAGGAGCTAAGTGAGAACTACTGCTGCTCTTATTCTAGAAGTTACAGAAATCCAAAAGCTATTATGATCAAGATTTTCCCGTTAATAAAAATGGCTTTATTAAAAAACAAAAAATGGTTTCTAGTCTCTGTGGCTAGCTTCTGGGAACAAATAGATTTTTAAGTTTTGATTTAAAATGCAAGAGAAAGATAAAACATTAATATTTAATGTTAGTGGGTTAAATCTGTGCTAACCTTAGTAGGAAGTGACCTATAAGTTCAAATGTTATTATAACAAAAAGTAAAGAAACTTTTTCGTTATTTGTCTTGGAGTATGCCCCTTTATCTTTCCTCATCTCTCCCCCAGCTAGCAGACAGAATAGGATTCTGAATACTGATAGGTATAGCAGGTCATAAGGTAAATGTTTTCCAACAAAAATTTTCTACAATTCTTTTTTCTTATTTTCTTTACATATTATATAGTTTCTTTAGCATATTCCTATTAAGCTTTTAAAATTTACCATTGATTTTATAATTTTAAACCTTAATTAGCAACCAAATATTTCCTAATGGTCTATTGTGACAACAAAATATGTTAGAAAAGAAATTAAAGGCAATAAAACCTTTGCTGACTGTGCCATAGAAGGTGGGAAAATCATATCCAAATTGTTATAAAACAGAGCTGGTCACTGTTTAAAGTATAACATGTTGCATGGTTTCAGAGGAGGTTGCAGTAGCACGATTTCAACATACATTATACATATGGCAAGAGAAATCAGGCAGCATTTTATAGCTCCAGGCCTGCATTAAATACTAGTATCTCAATTCATTTCCACAGACACAGGTGTTAGTTCCACTTATGGGATTCTAGGATATGTCACCAGGGCCTTGAGGAGATCCATATCCTTCTGTTGCAGGATGCCCAGGGCCATGCCCAATGGTACTGCCTTCCTGTCTGGGGGTCACTGCATGCATGTGCTGGCTCACAGCCCATTCCCTGCAGGGTGTTCTCTCCATATGCCAGGTGTGTGTGGAGCTGACAGATCCATGGGAAATATGGGTCATTGTGTAGCAGCAGTTGGGCAGTGAGTGAAGTACTGTGGAGTAGCTGAAAAGGCACTAAATTACCATGTCTGAACAGCTGGATCCTCCCTCAGCTGCACGTGCAGGCAAATAAAACCTACTCATTAATTCAAACTGTTCTTTAATGGAGAAAAAACTGTGTATTCCCATTGATTATACCTCTGTGTTAACTTAGGATTCCCATAAACCAATTTTGTTTCTGAGAATGTAGAGGATTTTTGCCAATGACTTTATGAAGTATGGAATTAAAAATTATCAACAACAGAAATTCACCTGGTTTATTTCCATGTCCCCTAAGCAGACACACCTGCAGCTAAACTCCTTCTGATGAACATTTGTTCTAAAACTTTAAATGACAGAAATGCTATAGGATATCTATTCTGTTAAAAAGCTGAGTCTCTCCTGCTACAATTTAAAAAATTACTTATGCTATTCAGAGAAAATTTTTTAAAAAACCAAAACCCAAAAAACCCAGAACATTTTTTTATTTCTTCTTTGAAACAATATTCTAAATATTTGAAAATCTTTCCTAATAAATGGCATCTTCCAGATGTTTTATTTTTTTCATCTGCTCATATCTTTCAATGAAGTAAAACATACACTACACAAAAGCTTTTCTGACCTGCTACCCTATCCCTCTAAAAAAAGATCTTTATGATGGTGATGGTGTGCATTGAATTGGAGATCATGTAATTTTGAAGAACATGCTCTTTCTCTGCCTTTGTTTTTGAGGAACATTCAACACAATTAAACTCTGAGACCTTCAAACTTTTCAAAGCAATAAGTTGTAGTGAGTTGGGCCTCACTACAAGTTGAGTGTAGTGGGTTGTCTGAGAGGCCATTCTTTTCCTCAGGTAATAATGATGCAGTCTGAGTTTTCAAGTTGATGCCTTGCCTGTGATTTAATGAGGATTGGAAGTTTTTCTGTTTGAAACTGTTAGTTGTGAAGATGCTTTAAGTTTGTAGTGCAGTGATGGAGCAGCAGACTGAAGCACAAGACCTTTCTAGATGCTAAGTAGGTCACCACAAATTTACTAGGTTTAACCTGACTCTCTTCAGCGTACATGAAAGTTAACTAAACTTGCCTCTACTCTTGTTGATTTGCCTATACTGCTGTTGGACAAAAAATAAATTAGGAATTTAATAAAAATTCCTTTCCAATTAAATAAAGAACTACCAGTGTACCATGTACAGAAACACAAGGCAGCAAGGGAGATAGAAGTCAAATGCTAATGCATTTTATCAGGTCCTGCAGTTAATTCTTCTCCTTGAGCTTCCCTGGTGGCAGGCACAACAGCTTTGGCATGGTGGGTCTCAGTAATGTACCATAGCTTCATCTGGACAGAGACTGAGTCAGACACTGAGTAATGGAATGAGCTTCCCTGGCTGAGGGGACATACACTGGCCAAACCAGCCAACTGCCTGCTGTTCCATGCCCAAACCCAAGGAAACCATTTTGAAGAAGTCTACACAAACCTTCCAAAATCACTTTTTCCCTCCATTGTTTCTTGCTTTTTCAGTCACTGGAACCTAATGTAGAGTGTAGAAGACAAGAATAGTACAGTGTGCCTGTAGGACAAACTGGGGGGCTCTTGGCTGCAGGGGTATGTTCGTCACTGCTTTTAAAGTGATCCGATTTCATCACGACTAAACGTGACGGGTTTGGGAATACAGCGTCACTTTCGCAGCTAAAGTGTAGTTAGTGATCGGATGAAGTATTGAATTAATTTGGTGAGCCTGGAATATATAAATCACAAGGAAAATAGACACTTAAAAATAGTTTGTCAAATTATGGATGAAGATCAGATGAAAGAAATAAAAAATAGAAACAGAACAGCCTTTGGGACGTCAGTGGGATCCATCAAAGTCTAATCATTATACAGCTCTGGCATTTTGCTTCAGTGTAGGGGGTCCCCCAAGCACTTCTGGTTGGTGGCTTGCGGAGTAAATGTCAGTTTAATGCTGTTTTCCTGTTTTCATAGAAAACTCCTGTAGGGTCTCTCATCAGATAACCAGTTAGATTATGTCGCCACTGCCTCTAGTCAAGCATAAATGCTAGTTCTAAAAGTAGCTGCTTTCTTACCTTGTTTCTATTTCACTCAGTAACATCAGGTTTTTTAGGCATCAAAGGTCCAAGATCAGCTATTTTTGAACAATGAGTTAGTGATGTCTTTGATGCTTCTTGCAAATCACATCCCTGGGTGCATGTCACTGAATTTGACACGCACACCATTATGAAAGTTAAAATTATTTTCCATAGATGATGTAGCCCATTGAACGCACAGGAAACAGGTTCAGCTCTGCTTCTTTGTCATAAATGCCAATAAATAGAAAAGCTTATGTCTGTTCTTGTTTTACATGTGGTATGGGGGGAGGGACACTTGCTGAGTATGTGTCTGATCATGATTGCATGCCATATCTCTTCATTTAAACATGCTTCACACTAAATAGGGAGAAAATATTTTTGTGAGTATTAGTTAATTTAGAAAAACATCATCACCTAATAATGAAAGTAATGCAGTTTATTATTCTGTTCTAAACCCTGTAAGCATCCACAGTAACTTACAGTGTGCCATACAAACAACATAAACCCTGTGACAGCACAGCATTGCAGACTAAGTACATGAACAGCCACAGTATAGTGGCCCTTCCTCTACATCTGTTTCATGGGCATTTAATTACCAATATATGCATTATATAAAAAATATGCATAGAAGAATTAATGGCATTAGAGATGGGCAAAACTACAGGAGAGGGCTCATTTATTGACCTTCTGTTATAATTACTATTTAATTTGGGGTCAGAGAAGGAACTTTTTCATGGTGCCGAGCAGCCTTCTCTGAGAGCACTAAGAGTGGAAAGAGTTTCAGTAATGCTGCCAGATCTGGTAGTTTACAGTCTAATCTCCTTCATGTTTTTTTTCAGAAGTCCCTTGCTAAGACAAGGTGTAGCATAGCCATGTTTTGACTCAACATAGCCCCCTGTCAGGCACTGTGAAAGGCTGAACTGTAAACCTTGGGACTGTGTCCATCTGTGAGTTGCAGTGAGAGCAGAAGCTCTGCCTTTAGACAAATACCAGGTTAGGAGTTTCTGTTTTCACAGCACATCAGCTCACATGGTTCTGTTAGTAGTAAACAGAAGCTGAGGTGAAGTTGCCATAAAATCTCTCCCTATGCCAAAGAATGAATCTGTGATAAAGCAGCAGAGCAGCCTCGTTTAAATTTGCAGTCCAGTGATCTCACCTGTAGATACCATTTTCTTAGCATAAGGGAGCAAATTTTTAAAAGATGAGAAAGCATCATTACTTTGACTAACTTTGATTTAGTTACAGTCAGATTCTTATAATGCTTTTATGGTGGGCTTTTTGCACATAAAATATAAATGAAAGCAGCTATTAAGATTCCGCCTTTTTACTGCATCATAACGTGCTGCTATTTTTAAATAATCATCCTTTCATGCATCACATGCTTCATTTTCATTAAATAAACATTTTAAATGTGTAAAAGTCATATTCATTAGTATTTTTTAAATATAAGCTAAACGACATGGCTCTCTATGAATAAATGATATTTTATCTCCTGTTTCATACAAAGAATTAGTTAAAATAAGGGGTAGTTTTATAATTTTTTAATTTATCTTCTCTTTAAATCTTCCATATAGATTAAAGTTAGTATTTGTCCCATTCTCTCTGTTTCCTCTTTGCTCTAGGGCTCCAGCTCCAAAGAGCTGAGAAGCTGCAACCATCTATACTAACTGTCTCCACACTGCACTGCATATTCCACTTACAGCTTTGCCTGTTATACATCCTCTGCATTTTTTTTCTTTATGGTACCAGAATCCATTAAACCTAGACTTCTTGTTGGCCTCTAAGTTTCTATAAATGTGCCATTGATAGCATACTGCCTTTGGGTCTGAGCCAGCTGTGAAGGTAGCTGCTGGAAAGGCAATGGGAGTTGTATGAAACCCCTCCAAGATAAACTTTTGTTCTCAGCTGTCTTTTTGGACATCTATTTTTTCTCACAGACCCTTTCACTGGCTTTGTGTACATTTTTGTCCCAGGAATCCTCACCCAAGAACTTCACCCTTCATTTGTTTCTGTTCTCTACATTGCCGAAATTTTAGGAAATATTGACTTCTGCTTTTTCCTTTTTCTCCCTCAGCCTATATTAACCAGTGGTTTGTAAATTACTCCCTGCATCTCCTCAAATACCATCTTATTATCCAGACAAGAGTGCTGTTTTCTATTTGGCCCAAATTCTCTCTGTAATATAACAATCAAATCTTGCTCTCTATATTTCATAATTTTTATGCATTCTGTCATTTTGTATGAAATCAATTCATTATAATAGCATTTACTGTGCATTGCTTATGTTGTATGCACAAAATCTGTTATCAGCTTCTCTTCTGTTAGTAAGTTCTGTTACAGACACAGAGAGACAGAACATTATGCTAAGAATACATAGAATTTGCTAATCAGCAAATTCATTGTGGAAAGACTAAAATATACTTTTTATCAAACTGAAGATGAGTCTAGTAAGAAGTAAACTCTAGTAAGCTCTGTTACTTCACTCAGTTGGATAGCTATATTTTCGAAGATAGCAGCAATCTGAGATCTTAATACCTGGATTCTTATGCCCTGCCACCCATCTTATGGTATCCTTAAACAAACCATTTTCTTTCTACATGCTTAATTTTACAAGAAGTCATGGAATCATAGAGTGGGTTGGTTAGGAAGGGATCTTAATGATAATCTAGTTCCAAACCCCTGCCATGAGGGGCAGTCATTTCATAAATCAGTCATTTGAAACTGCTTGAGATCTGCTGGGGAGAACAGCTGCATAAGAACTGAATGCTCTTTTACTATTTTTTTTTCAGTCATCATCTTACTATTATACCATAACTACCCATCCTCAGCGAATGGAATCATATATTCACACCCATATGTTCTTCAGAGGCATCACATCAAACCTAACATGCAGAGAGTCAGCTCCAGCCTGTGTTTTATTTGAATTCCAAATAAATTAATTGTAATCAAATGACAGTTTATCAATCCAAGTGCAGAAAATAAGTAACAGGTAGATCTGCCATACAACACAATCAGTATAAATGCTACTCCTGGACTACATAGATGGCCAGCGGTAAACACGATTTTAATAGTGACAGTAGGTAGGAGAGAGGAGGATGGAAGATTTCAAGGTGTCAGGCAAAGATTAAAATATTAAAGCAAGATTTTTTTTCTGAAATAAAAATCATACGTAAAAGATCAAGTTGGTAAATATAGAAGCCTATTTTTGAAATTCCTATGTTGTGAATTGTGAATAGATGTATCTTGTTTTTACTTTCTTCTACCACCTATTACTAACTTCTTGACAGGAAGAAGTTTCCCCAGCCCACACAGGTACCTCAGTTACTGCCATCAGCAAATGCTAGTTTTTCAGACAAGGAACAAGTTAGAAAATCTGGGTTTCTGAAAGAGATGGTATGGTGTATTTGGTGAGTGTGAAACTGAATTACTACCAAATCTTGATTGCTTTCAGATAATCAGTGGTCTTCAACTTTCAAATGATTTAAATATCTCAAAACAGGGTCTTTGCAGAATTACCACATGTGAGGAATGAGTAATAATGGGTCCAGGTGTTGATGCAGAAATTGCCTCTTCAGGGATTTTAATTTTTTTTTTAACTCTGAGTCCTTCTTTGTAGTGGTGTTACCTTTGCTGAAAGAAAATACCAAAAAGTCACCATCATATGCCAGAGGCAAAAGAAAGGGGTAGAATCTTAATAAAATACTGACATGAAGAAACAGCCCACTCTTTGAATTTGATTTTTGAGCATGAAATGTCAGACGTAATAGTTAATGTCTTCTATAAAATAGATTTTTAAATAAGAGTTAATGTAAAATCCTAGCCATTCATATTTGGGTTGATCATATGTAAATGACTTTTTATGCTACTTTGTAGCAGACATAAGGTCATTAATTCTTCCTTTTCCCTGTCTCTGAACAGGCTGGATTCTGCTTCATCTAAGTGTTAAATACTGGATATGGTTTGTAGTTTTATGTTTTTTGTAGATATATGGATTTGTCCTCTAGGATGCTGTGGCCTGACTACAACCAGGGATTTTAGCTATATTTTAGCCTCGTGACTTCTACATGCTAACCTTTCATCTTTTCTCTGACAATTTGACAAAACACTGCTGTTGTCTCATGAAAGTAAACTTCCATAATAATTTTCTGGCGAATGGCTATGCTTATCAAATGTCTTTCTCAGAGAATCACAGAATTCTGTAACTGAATGGCTAATGTGGCAAGGGACTTGTGTTGATTGTAAAGTACAAGCCCCTGCTCAAGCAAGGTCACCTACATCAGATTGCCCAGGGCTGTGTACAATCAGGGTTCAAATATCTTCAATGACTGAGTCTCCACAACCTCTCTGGACATCATATGGAAGGGTGGAAATAGTCTCATTTTGCCTCTAATCTTATTAAAAGTGAGGCCTATCCCTTCTGCTTTGGGAAGTCCTGGAGCAGGCTGGAGATGCAGAGTGTGAATTAGGGGAATCCTAGTAAAACAATAGCTGTACTGGGATGTGGTTCAGCAGGGAGGAGCAGGTCTGCACTCTGTTCACTTCCCTAGCACAGGATGAAAGCTCCTGGAACACACACCAGCTCTCTAGTGATGTTGGTCTTACTGAAAAGCAGAGATTTGTAAAGAGAAGTAGAAAACCCCAACAGCAGCCTCTGCTAAGTCCTTGTTCAAGAATATTTAACAGGTGCTCCTAGTACTTTCATGGGCAAAGAATGAAAAGGTAACACTTTTATCTGGCACTAGGAAAAGTTTTCCTAAATGAGTTTAAACAAATAAGGCAGTGTGCCTGTGGTCTACTAGAGACACAGATAGACAAAAAAAAAAAAGCTTGATTTCCATTTACTTGAAAAACTAATTCTTTTCCAACTATCGTAGCTGGTCAAATGGTGAAGAAATACAATGTAAACAGATTAAAGGTGAGTTTCCTAATGAAAAAAGGATCACAAGTTACAAATGTTCTGATTTATTTTGTTCTTTCCATACCACCGCTTTTTTCAGTCTTTTGGGAAGCTTAATTACTGAGTAAAAAAAAATTTAATGAATATGTTTAACAGTAGATTAACTCACAGACTGAATTTTGGCTACTTCTGAATAATTATGTGATCTGATTCATATGTGTATTTTCATGTACTCTTTTCCCAGTACACCTATTCAAAACACTGTGATGTCCTAAAATAATAGCAAGATAATTCTGTGATCACATCTGCCATGGAGTTAAAAACCCAGTTATAGTCTGGGCCTCACAGATTGCTTGTAAGGAATTTGCTAGAGTAGTAGGTAACAAAGCAATCATGGGGACTAGGAAAGCTTCTGTTCACAAGTTGTCCACTGAAGCAGCAGAGAATGCATTCTTCAGGGTTAAGGGTGGTTTGGAGTAACAAAACTTTGTTGCTTAGAAACTTGACATGATGGGAACGTTTTCTATAGCCATAGATATGGGACTGGTTGATAAATTTATGTATATAGTAACCTGAGGAAAAAGGAATTGCAGTAGATGGCAGCTATGAGTTGTGCATGAAGGGAAAACACTTGTGTTCACTCAGTGTGTGCACATGACCAATTAATACTTTCCTTTGAATTCCCCCTAAGTTCTCTGCACAGTGTTTTCAAGGACAGCAGACATTACTCTGAGTAGACCATTAATACTGCTTTTTGGTTTGGTTTTTGTTTGGTTTGATCTTGGTTCTGGACTTAAACCCTATAATTGTACAATCTTCTTTTTCCTCTTCAAATTTACTTCCATTGTGTTTATGAGGTTCTTGAAACTCATACTTTTTTTTTTTCCAATTCTGGGGACAGAGAAACACTTACCTAAATCTCTCTGAAATGAGAGCAGTGACTCTCAATGGAAGAGTGACTGGGAATTAGACTAGGAGATTAGAAGCTCTGGGCTGTAAGATTACTTGTTTCCTAATTTTTAGCAGGCTTTGAGTCACTTCTTTATATTCTAATTTTTCCATCAAGTGAATGCTTTTTCCATTAACCATTAAAATAAACACACTTCCTTCTATCAGGGCAACTGTTGTAATAAATGAGCCATGACTAGTTCTTCTGTCTATTTTCCTTTGCATAATAGTAAATACTTATATTTGTGTGAGTTTGTATGTAGTAATAAAAATCCTTCATATTTTGTTCTATTGAAATCTGTCGAAAACAACAAATGAACAAACAGTTGTTTCTGACCCCACTCAAAATGCAAATATTCTTATGGAAATATTTCAAATTCTGGAAAAACAAATTTTTCCAGTTCATAGAAGCATTTTTAAAACTACTTTCTTTTGAAAGCTGTTGTATTCACACAAGAATAGGGACAATTCTGTGTGGAACACCTATGATGTAGAAATTATTTCCTCTTGCTATTAGGAGCATCTTTGCAAAGATCTGTGTAGCTCTCCTGCTGTTGTCTCTCTTGAGCTCTTCTCTTGTATATTGATTACTGACTGATTAGTGCACTGCTTCTCATGCTCCTGAGCGAGTAAGAAGTAATTTTTACTTCTTCAGCTAGACGTTTCTCAGAAATGTTTCTGTATGCCTTGTTATGGTTTGTTGGAGGTTTTTAAAGTTAATTGACTAGATTTGATGCTTTTACCTTCCCTCTTTTTGCAGATTCAATATTGACATTGGGAGAAGACTCAAATCCCAGAAGTTCTCACAAAGTTGTGTTTAGAACTGGTATGTCCTGTCTGTTCATTGTAATTCTCTCTGGTTAAGGTTAGTTGTGATGCCCAGTTACCATTATCTATTTCTGGTTTATGTTTTAACATTGCCTCTGTAATTTTTAAAACCATCTTTCAGGCTTTTCAGTGTTAAAGAAATCAAATATGAGGACAGACATTAAACATAAAAGAATTTAAGATTCGTGTTCAGCACTAGTCTCTGAAATTGAGGAAACAGGAAATAAAGGAGGAAACTTCTCAACAGTCATTCCTGCTCTGTTTTCTTTAGTCAATAATCTGCTTGTGTGTCTTTACAAGCCTCCCCAGGAAAGTGGTCACAGCACCAAGCCTGACAGAGTTCAAGAAGTTTGAACTTCCTCAGGCACATGGTGAGATCCATGTGGTGTCCCGTGCAGATCCAGGAGTTGGACTCGTTGACCCTGATGGGTCCCTTCCAACTCAGCATATCCTATGACTGTATGATTCCAAGTCCAGGCTGTAAATCTACATGAAATATCCATTGCTCAGCACCACAGGACTCTATAATAGTTTCTACTGCAAAAGGAAATAAAACAGGGTTGAACCCTTGTGCAGATTTGTTGAATTGATTTTTATTTCCATGCACAGATCCCAAGTGGCCCTGTCATGAATCTGCAACACTTAATTTGACTGCAGAAATCAGCCAGCTGTATCAAATGTCTGCTCTGGGTCAATCTTAAATGGAGACTGAATATTCACAAAGCAGTGAAATCCACTTGCAGTATGATAGAAATACTTTCTCTGTATATAAACATGGTCTATCTGAAGTAACTAAGTAGTAAATGTCTGTTCTATTTTTACAGCACTCATTCTTTGAGAAAAATCGGCAAATTTAATTTAGTTGTATTAATTTCATTATGTTTTTAATCTTTTTACTACAAAGGGAAGCATATGAAAAAAGAAACCTAAACATGTTAGTGAGCTTGATTATTCAGTTAATACTTCTGTTAATGACCAATTTTGAAAGATAGTATTAAATTTACAAAGACCAGACAAAGATATTCACATTCTTTTTTTTTATTTTTATACTTTAAAGGGAATATTTGCTCATTAACACTGATGTTAATGATCAGGACAAAGTGATGGTAACAACACAGTGGTTTTTTGATTATTTGCTTATTTTGATTCTTTTATTATTTGTTTAGGAAAACCATCTCACTATCTTCTGTTTTTTCACCTGTAAGTAGGGCACCTTTCAATTGACTATATTTAAAAGTTAGATAGCTAATTTGAGCTGTTCATTTAGTTAAAGCTTAAGCTATACATCTAGGCAACCCTCTTTAACAAAAAAGAAAGTTAGATTGCTTAAGGATCAAATTCATACCATAATGGAATCAAAGTCAAGTAGGATACATCTTCTTTTCAATACGCACGTGTCTCTTCGTTGACAATAGAAGTAGTCTGAATGGCTTACCTTAATACTTAACTTTTATGTGGCTAAAATTAGGAAAAAAAAAGCCCACTCTAAGATTCTGTCCATCATCTGGGATTTTGGATGATATCCCTGACTATTTTACAATTTAAATTCTTCCCCCTCTCATTTTTCGGATGCTTTTCCTCTTCCTTGCTTTGTAGGGCTCCATCTTCTTAATCTCTCTGCTATTTTTCATGCAGCTGAAGGACAAGACTGCAGTTTTTTAGTATTAGCCATTAAAGAAATCCAATACTACCTCAAATAGTTTATTTCTCAAAATCTAAGTTTGCCTGATTTTTGAAATTGGAAGCTGTAAAATGTTTCTCCAGAAAACGTTCAGCAGCATAACCTGGTCTCTTGTTCAAAATAAACTTTTTTTAGTTAGGTATGTTTTGCTCACACTTATATTACAAAGTAAGCTATCTGTTGATTTCTTTAGTTACTAAAAATGGACATGTAGTTACAATGAGGTAAAGGAATTATGTATATTAAAATTTATCATATACTGTATCATATGAGTAATACTTCATTTGAGATTGACTGATTTTATTATCCTGTGATGAATAACACCAGTCTATTTTAGTTACATATTTCTACTATTAACTATATGTGGTTAAGTCACATAAATTCACCTTATTGTATTTTTTATCTGTGTTTGGTGTTTTGTTTTGTTGGTTTTTTATTCGTGAATTCTTTATTTTGATTAATCTCTTTCATAACCACACAGAATGTCTTTAGAGTGAGATTTGATGAAAATCAGGAATGGTGGTAAAGGTCCTTTTCCTCTTCTAACTTTCACTAAGGTAAAGAAGTTATAAAAAGTTAGAGATGGAGAAAGAGGAAAATTTGAAAAGCAATATTTTCCCCATTACAGAGACCCCTCTTGGTTAGAAGTGCTCTGGAAAAAGCTGGTAAAAGTTACGTAAATGTTTGCTTGCCTTTGGGAGCCATCTCTGTCGAGACAGGCAAGCACTCTTTTACATCTGGCTGTCTCTTCTCTTGTGTTTATTTGGCACTGCTCACAGTGAAACTGGATAGTACAATGTTGCTTATGTTTTCTTTGAACCCCCTGTGTACATGGTCTTTTCATGCTGCTTACAGGGACCGCTTGAGCTGATGAGAGCATTTGTCTGCAAGAGAGGGCAGCCAGCTTTCTGGTAAGGCTGCTGACAGAAGGAATTGATTTCATAATCAGAGCTAAATAGCACCTCCCTGGCAACAGACACGTTGAGTCACATCTGCTATGCATGCACCTCTAGGCTGTTCTCTTGGAAACTGTCCTGTATGGGATCTGCCTGCCTCTCAAAACCAGGAACAAAAATGGCCTTTTAGAACAGTTCATTTCAGCCAGGTTTTCCAGCTACTGAGTGTTTACAGCACCAATTGTGCCACTTAGTTTTCATGGTTTCCAGATATCCTGTCTTAAGGTTCGTGTCTTGACTATATCCCCTATGCTAAATGAGATGTCATAAACCACTATAAACTCCACAATGTAAATAAATTTGCACAAGAACCCTATACAGCTTGCTATACAGCTTTGCCATTAACTGGAGATACCAAGTGATTTCCCCAAACTCTTTGAGTTATATTGTTACATTCTATGATCAAGATGCTGCTTGTACAAGATAAGGCAAGAGCTGATTTCAAAATTTAATGGGTGCAGGCACATAAAAAGGAGGAAATTAGCCAGCCAAGAAGACTGAAACAGCAATTATCTAAGGAGAATCCTATGAGCTGACCTGACAAATCAACCTTCACGTGTCTCCTACATGAAAGGTAGAAAATCACAGAATTTTGTCACTTAACATGATTCCTCCTCTAGCCAGGAGATAATTAATCATCCTCTTGCCCTTTATTAGGTAGATGGAGCTGTGATTGAAATTACATACTCATTAGAGTAATCAGATGTCAAAAAACACTTGACTTAACAAATTACATGGATCAATACATTGCTTTACTATTCAGTAACAAAATGACACGTAGTGGAAGAAATTGAAGAGTAATTAGATCCTGCATTTTCTTTCCCTTCACTTAGTAATTCCATTTTCTGTCTTTTCTCTGTTTTCTTCATGAAATGAAGGTTCTGTGATCTTCCTAAAGAAATATGTAAAATTGTTTCATATTCAGCTTTTGAAAGAAATTATTTTTCCCAGGAGTACAAACAGTGATACCAAAGAAGAAAAAAAATCCCCCAAACCAAGATATAGCCCTCTAGAATTTTTAGTGATGAGCAATAAAAAGTGACTTCATTTATTAAAAGGTAGATTCCAAGTGATGCTGGAAATTATTTGGTGGTTTAAAAACGGCAGTGCAGAATTTCCTGTTATTCATGTATTACTTCCTCTCTCCTTCAAATGTAATATTAGTTAAATGATAGCTTGTTTTTTTCATTATGTTCAGGAAATATGATTCAACATTTTTGCAGTGATTCTTGTAAATGGAAGTAACTATACTTCTAGAAATTATAATGTTCAATATTAATCCCTGTAGATAGCATTTCACTTGGAAAAGTAAACACAAATGTAAATGGAAAATACTTCCAGCTGATTAGAAAAACGTGAAATCAAAAGTACTTCCAAACACAGTGCTATGATTGCTTCAACAGAACATTGAGAATAATGAAAAGTAATTTTCTGTGAAAGAAACCCAAAGCTCATATTGATGTTAAGTACAACACAATCCCTAGATATTATTCAATTTTTTTTGTTGAGATCAGTCAATTGTTGACAAAATCATACACTTGAAATAGTATTTAAACATCAAAAGATGAGAAAAATCTAATTTTGCCTAGTAAACTTCACTGTTAAAAATATATTCTTTATTTCTGCTTTGACTAATAATCTCAGAACAGGTCCAGTGAAAGCAAGTTGCTCAGGGCTCCATTCAGCTGAGTCTAGCCTGAATATCTTCAAGCCAATTCTGAGCTTATCCAAGGACAGAAAATCCTCAGCCTCACTGGGCAACCTGTTCCAGGGCTTGATCATGCCCAAAGCCTCATGATGCCTGAAGCCTCTACAAAACATTTTGAAAATATTCTACTAATAGCTATTTCAGATTACTTTAGAAACATTTATTACATACAGAATGATTGTGAACAACATCCCGTACTATAGAGGATTTTTCAGAAGTCAGAGTAGAAATCATTTTCATTGCAATTCTTAGGATACCACCATTCCATGAATAGTAAAGAGATAATTGTGTTATAAAAATCCTTAATGACAAAACCTGTTTTTTGAAAATAATAGACTGAGCTAAATATATTTTAGTTGAGAGTTAACATGAACCTTACCTATCTTAATATAAAATTACTTTGGTGTGAATTTTCAAAGAGTTTATGCTGCCTACCCAGGATTCATTAAAATCACTCCCATAGCATACATAAATATATCTCTGTATAATGTTCAATGACCAGGACCCTATTAGGCATTATAAAATGGAAAAGCTTTCTCTGCATAACCCATATATGGTTTTGTGAAGCGAAACTGAGACTTTTTATAAAGGGTCAAGAACTTGGAATGTGGAAGAAAAGAAGAGGGTTGGGACTACTGAATTAAATTAAACCTTCTAAAATTTTCTGGAGATATAAAAATTATCTTCCAATAATTAGTGATGCTGTATACCTACAAATCAAGGCAAGATCTGGAGACAAAAAGGTTCCTTTACATTTTTCTTCTCAGTGTCTTCTTTTTTCACTAAATAAAAAGCATATAAATACTTCTCAGAAAGACAGTCCTGCTTAATCTAAAGCAAGTTCCTGAGGGAAAGAAGGCAAATATTAAGTTTATCTTTTTGAGAGGCAGGGGAAAGGTTGGAAATTATGGACAAGTTGTCTTAACTTCAGTTTATGCAATAATAGCAATATGAAAGGATACATTTTTGTAAACACCCCAAAAATAGAGAGAGAGAATGAGTACCAACTAATATAAATTTGTCAAGAACATATCATAGCCTCTGAATTTCCTTCTCTGTGGATAAGAAGTTCTGAATATGCAGAATATTGTATATCTTGACCTCACCACTGTCTTGCTTTGTGTGACATTTTCACAAAATGGAGATTTCATGAAATTGCTATGAGGCAGATCCATGGTTAGGAAACCATGTTTAGTAGTTATTAATGGTTCTGTGTTTTCTAGCATTACGTATTGAGCAGTGTTCTGCAGAGATCAGTCTTGTGCCCGGTTCTTATCAATCTTCTCATTAGTGACTTGAGTCATTGAGTAGGTAGTCAATGATTAAATAGTGTAGGGTGCTTATTAAATTTCCAATGACATCAAGCTGTGAGGGTCTGTAAACATATATGAGGACAGACTTAAAAAGATCTTGACAAATTAGGAAAATCATTTAAATAAATTGGTGCAATTCAGTAACGAGAAATGCAGAACACTACATTTAAATGGTCAAAAATTTCAAGATAACTCATAATACATGAAACAGTAATTTTGCAGATTAGAATCTAAGGCAGGCTGAGTGGACTTTTTCTTTAACATTAGATATCAAAAATGTTCCAGACAACCATTTCTGGTGTATATACTTTATTATCCCTTTAGACATTGGGAAGAAATACCTTTTCATGGAACCTCACTTGTTCCAAAACTCTGCTTAAGATTCCTTAGAAATGTATATATGTCTCCAATGATTATCAAAGAAGCCCAGGACTGAAGCTCAGATGTAGATATCCATGCTGTAGAAAGATAAAAACATACTAAGTGTTAGAGACAGATAATTTTCTCTTAAACCAAATGAGAAAAATCCTCTTTATTTGAAGCCATTATAAAGGATTCAAAGTCAGTTAAAGAACAGGAAGTCCTATATGTAGATTTATCAGATACTAGGAGGGAGCATCACTTGTTCCTACAATTCATTAGCCAGCTCCTCTTTGCCTACTCCGTGCCAAAATCATAAAACCAAAATCTCACTATTCAGGAAAAGGATATTTGAAGAGGAAGTGTTCAAAACATTATTGGTCAACACAAGAAGTCAAACAATGCACTATTGGTGCCACACATCTGAGGTCTGGCCTAATATAGCAAAGCACTTCATACTTCTCTATCTAGATTTTATGGCTGGCTGCTAGAAATCACTGTGATTGCTCAGGTCCTTCGAGTCATGCAAGTGTCCATCCTGGCTACTGGCTTTGACAAAATCTCTTGAAAGGCCTATCCAAACACTGTCATAAGCAGCAAGAGTCCAGCTGCTTGAAGAGCTGCAGCCCAGATTTTATTCAAAATGTGTTAGTTCTTGTTCTGATCCACAAATTATTTCAATTACCCTACCCCAAGACCTAATGGGTTATCATAATGAACAAGAGCTAGCGATAGCTGTGCACTAAAGATTTTGTGCATGTTATTCACAAACACTAACCAGGTGTTTAACAGTCTACTGAAAGACATGGATGACCTTCCTGGCTAGTGCTGGTATTTTGGATCACTTACACTGGTTTACAGACCATGGATTTGTAAAGTGACAACCCCAAAAATATAAAACCTGGGAATAGCTGATAAAGCACTGAAAGTCTCTAGCTACCCATTACATGCAACCAGTCAGATTTCAATAGACTGAAAACACTTCAGTCTTTTTCTGCTGAAGAGTTTTTTAGGAAGAATGTGACAGCCACTTCTGGCTCACAAGAAGCAGATTTTTTTTAACACAATGTCAAAGGAATTTTTTTGCAACTTGGAAAAACAAGTCCTAGGACTCACAGTATTGTGTAGCACCCAGAAGTCCCAGTGACAGTTTGTTTCTTACAAAAGTTTCAGTCTCCACTCTTTCAACCAGAGTAAGATTGCGAATGTGTTACAGCTGCAACTGAAATGCCCACATCTTCCATGTTTCTTTCCACAATATCAGAGGAGTTAGACAGATAGAATCTGTCAGCAGGAGATTGCATAGACTATTTAGTCCCAGCAATAAATTGTTTCAAAAAAGAAAATGTAGACTTAACCTAAACGAACAGTAAAAGCAGCAAAAATCACAGGATTTCTTTCTTTAATCTGTTTGTATTTAGCTTGTGAGGATTTTGAGCTTGCACTAAGCAGTCATATGGACCATATAAGTCAAGTCTGATACCTGCTGTCACTGTCTGCGTCAATCAAGTGACAGTGTTACTTCCATCAAATTTATTAGAGCTGGGTGTCCCTGGACACTGGCTCTGAGAGCTGAACAGCCAGCAGCCTAAACCAGAAGTTCAGTGACATTTGGATGAGAATGATTCAGCGCCTGTTCCTTATTGAGGAAGGGGATAGGAACAAATAGGTTTATGCATGCAAGGAGCTCTGTGCTCAAGGTCTGTAAACAATGAGAGTCACTATTTCGTAAGTGTTCTGTGACACTTCTGTTATGAAGTAGAAAGCACAAGGTTGTCCATAAGCCCATAGACATAGATGAGAGTAAATATACATCTCAGAGATGCGATGTGACCAGCAATAAGCAGAAAGGCCAGCACTTTGTGCCCTGTCATAGCCAAGGCAGGTCTGAGCCTGCCACTGTGAGACTGATTTCTCCCTTTTGTCTTCCCTCGTCCTCATGTCCTAACACCTCCTGGCACCTGGTCCCTGTCACTTCAGATGTCTTTTCTGCACTCTCCAGATGCAGTTCTCGTGCCTGTTTTTCCCCCTCAGCCCAAGGCCAAGTACTGATTTGCCCTTCTGCTCAGACTTTTGTTGATGGACTTGTTTTCCTCCCTAAAGTGAATTTTCACCTGCTAACTCTCACTCTTTCATAGTTTCATGGAAATAATTTGTTAAAGCTTCAGAACATGATAAAGCATGGATTTTGCTGACCTCAGTAAGGATTGCTGCAAGAATTTTGGCAAATGACCTTTATAAATGATAAAAATCCTTTGAAAATATGTATATAAACTGCCAGTGGAATACATCTTGACAGATGTCTTTTCAACTCAAAGAAAATTTTTCATTTTGATAGCATCAAGCTGTTCTATTCTAAGTTTGACTTTATATGCCCACAAGCCTAAAGAAAAATCAAAACTACTTTCCAGAAGGAAAAGGGAAAGTATTTCACATAAGGAGTTCAGTGCAAAAAAGTGGACTGGCATGAACACCTGGGCAGCTAACTTGGTGATCAAATCTGAGGACACAAAAACTAAAGAAAACACAACAGTAGTAAAAGAGCATTACTGAATATACCTGTATATACCTGTGAAATACCTGTAGAGGTGAATAAACCTTCACTGTCCCTGCCTCAAAATGGTAATTTACTGCACTGTTATCTGAGAAGAGCTGTCTAGACCATGGAAATTATTATGCCTATAGAATCTCAGAATGGGACATAAGCAAGCTCTTAATCTGCCCAGGTTATATCCTGACAGGCTGAAAAGATATAAAACCAGCACTGGTCTGCTTTTCTATGTGCTTTCCTCTTTGGAAGTATTTGCATTTGTGTATGAAGAACAGTATCTGTAGAGTTCTTTTCTGGCTGTTCTTTGCATTGAAACACATGTTTAAAAACTTCCTCTGTATCTGACTATTATCTAATAACACTCATCCTGAGAAATGTAACTGCCCAATTTCTATGTGCAACCCTTATTTTGTCATGCATCTCCAGCCTTATTCCTCCATCTCTCTGTGGAAAGTTATTACATGCAACCTTAGATCTCAGTACTATAAATAAAATGCACTCTGATTCCTCAGTGAAGACCCTCTCCTGCATCACAGCCATTTATTCTAGCATAACATTCTCCACTGTTTTGCACAGATGCAGCATAAATATGCCCTCAGAAGAGAACCATTACAGCTCAGCCCCTTGATCTCAGATTCTCATTATGCAGTCCACCCTCTAATTCACTTGAGGACTTCCTTGATGTTAATTTGCATAATACTTCATTTTGTTAGATGAATACACAGTGTATTTCCTACCATGAAACAGAGGCATATACATCAAGCAAGCTTTTCTGTGGAAAGAACCTTATTTAAATAAGAATATGAACTTGCAAACCAAAGGCTAAGTTAAAATTAGGTCTGTTTCTCTGTGGGAGCAAGTTTATTGCTGATTAGGGTATACAAAAAATCTCACTTTTGTTGTAATTTGGATAAGTAATAAGCTGAGAAAATTTTAAGTGTCCAACAATTAACATGTTCCAGACTTTTGAAAATCATCCTCAGCATCAAAATATGGTATTTCAAGGTTCCTAAAATATTGTTCTTTAATAGAGGAACAAACACTTATTCCAAAGTTAGGAGCCTTAATGGATGGTGCTTAATTGATGGAGTAAAACTGCCCTGATTCTTACAGACCTGAAAGGGCTCTTCCATGACATAGTCCTTCATAAAATATGACAAAACCTGCAACCCAAGTCAAAAGTTGTAGATAAGATGTGGGCATCTTATCTTTGTTAATCTAATTGTTAAACTATTACATTAAGAAATAGCATAATTTTTGATCACCAGAACTTTCTGAATGACCCTAAATATATAACCCTGTTAGACTGCATGACCATACTGCATTTACAGTGTTCACATTGCCAGTATCATGGTCAATAGATTTTTTATACTTTCAGTCTTAATAAGAAAACACATATTGCTCTCACGTTGGAAAAAAGAAATATTGAGATATATTTGCATCTTTTGTAAGGGACATAATGAAAGCTAATGTTTTATTATATATTTTATATGTCCTAACATAGTTTAGTTGATAGAAAACATGCTATAATTTTTCCTAAAATGGGTCCCCTTCCTTGAGACTTGTGGCTGTTGGCAATAATTTTACACTGAAATTACATAAAATCAGCTGCTATCATAAGCGATAATTCAGAATACTAAGAGCTTGTTTGAACTTCTAGTTCTGATTTCTCAGTACATTAATTTTACATAGCAAAGTGTGGTGTATTCTGGTATGCACTGACAAACTTGCCCATCTTTGTGAGTTGGGACAGAGGAGCTGTGGCAATGGCCTGGCTAAGCCACCCTCCATCCTTGAGCTGTTCGCTCCTTCTTGACACACTTTTAAAGAAATGCCTCTATCTGAGTTCAGTTGTAACATGGACACATTTTTCAGTGTAAAGATGTAGTCATTTAAACAAGGACTAACTATGTCACTGAAAAAATCCATCTTATAAACTTTGAATAGCCCCATTTCCATGTCAGGCTTTCTTTGCTTGCCATGGATTACAAAGCAGAGAGGTCTGAGATATATCAACACTTTGCATTGGATTAAGTGTTGTTACAGGAAATAATAAACTCAGTTTTCTCTCAACTTGTCATTTTCTCTTTTGTCTTTGTCCTATTTTGTTTCCTACCTCATTCACTTGGCAGCCCTCGTACAGTTGTCTCTTTCTGCTGTGAATTACGTCAGGTGGTGCTCACTGAGATGCTGGGCAGAGCTCTCCGAGGGAATGGTGCCCCCACCTCCACCCGACAGGAGCAAAAGGGGCTCTGCATCACAATGCCACAGTAGCCCAAGACAGAGAAAAAACAACATGCATTTTCTGATAACTATGAACAGATCATATGAATGATTTTGCAGGGCTCTCTAGCCTGTGGGTCAGATGTGAAGTGGCTTTTCCTTTGTTTTATTCTGCACACAGCATAGTGGCTCTGTAGACAGCAAGAATTTTCTTTGGAAAGATTTTAAGCAGTGCAGCCAGAAGCTTGTCATCCATCTTTAATACTGCAAGGATATGACATTAATCAATTTCCAGTAAAACTCTGTTTCATGTCTGAGCATGCAGGTTTTATTCTTCCTGGTAGTTGTTCTAATTGCCCTGCTAAATGCAGCAAATCTGTACCTCTGGGAGCACTTCAACACTCTTTCCACAACTCTGAAATCAGTCAGTGGTTGAACGTACTAAATTCAGATGGCCAGATACTCATTTTCTCAGTGTTTTTAGCCTGCCTTCCTAAGGAAATCAGGTATATGTATAAACATTGTTTCACTGGCATTCAGCCCTCCTCTTTCCCTAATAACTTTTAAATACATTTTTGGGCATTTTCAGCTATTCTTAACAACGTCTAGATAACTCAAAGCTACTTAATTTCTTGGACTTTTGTGAAAGGAGATAGCTGTAACTCAATTTTATCCCTTCTGTCTGACTTCCTAGCTGCAGAGAAAGAGAGGCCCTAAAGCCAGGCAGTAACTCATATAAGACAATCAGTCAACCTCCACCACAGCAAGCTTTGCTGATGCCCTTCTGGCAGATCTTTCTGCCCATATGGACAGAAAATTCAGGAGGGTGTGAGTGGTTTGAGAGAGCCGTGGCTAGAAGGGGAAAAGTTTCAGAGAAGGCTGCAGCTGAAAACTGTTAGGACACAGAGAAAATTGAGTGTGCTTTTGAAAAAGCAAGGCTACAGCTTGAACAGGCAGAGAAATTCCAGGAACACTGTAGAGAGTTAAGGCTAATACACTTATTCTAGTGGAAGACATGCAACACATTAATATATTGGAGGAAGAAAACATGGACCTGGGGAGAAACCTACATCCCTAGGTTAATTGCTTTATTGGTCCTGCAGCTTACAAAATTATGAATACCTGCTTCTGTTTACTGCAGCGTAAAAAAATTTGAACCAACTCCAAGAAGGTACTTTGCAAAATCCAGTATAAGTGATTTTTATCTTCAGCTACGGAAATTTGTGTCACTTTTTATAGATCAGAATGTTTCCTAAGCTGAAAAATCAAATTCATTTTCGTTTGCTTTTATATCATCCTGGAAGTGAAGGTTGGATTGTTTTCTGTGTTCTGTCAGAAAAAAATAACAGATTTAGCTACTAGAGCTATCTGAGCATATAATTCCTAAATTAATTTGCACTCATGTTGCTTTCCTTCACTTCTGCTGGCATATTTAGCTTTCAGACTGAAAATAAAACATTCATTGAGTGTTTCACCAGTGAAATGATCATTCCAATATTCCAATTTTAAAAATTCTCTAGTCATTTGAAAACAAAGGAGACATAATAAATTGAAATGCCAAGCTATTCTTTTCCTCTTGCTACTTTTTATGTTTCTTTTAATTGCTCTAGTTTCTGCAGTTTTATTTTGGACAGAAAGGGGTTTTCTTAATTTTACAGTAGTGTCATAAACTTGATTGAGGACAATGGAGTGTTAATCAAACACTCAAAAGGGTAACTTAAGAGCCTTTACAGATGGCTGTATTTAGTTACTGAAGCTCCTCTTCTGAACTCCATAAATAGTTATGAAATTTTGCTTTTGATTTACAATTGAAACAAAAAAATCAATTTCCATTAGTTTGGAGTTTTCTTCAGTAACCCCTTCCTGAAACAGCACACAGTAGAGACATCATTCTCTTTGAAATGAAATATTACCTGTTATTTGGAGATTTTTATCCTGATTTATTTAGTAAACTTGTTCATCTTTATACACGAAATATACTAAATGAATATTTAGTGCATTTATTTACTGTATTTATCAGTATTCATGCAAAAACATTATTTTTTTCCCTTAATCCAAACTCTTCCCTAATTTCAACCCAGGATTTTCAAATCATTTTTATTCTTCCAGAGGTATATATTTTGATAGACTACATTAGGAAAATCATGACTTTTTAAACTAACATCTATTTTAATTTTCTCTCTCAAACATCATTAAATCCAGAGACAATGTTAGTCTATCCTCTTATAAGTGGAACAACATAAATGTATTGGTTTAGGATATTGTCGCACAAAAAATGCAAAGTTCATGACTTATAAGGAGAGATAAAAAGCAGTCGCTTTTCACAAGTTTGTTTTCCAAGTTATTCTCAGTTGTCTCCTGTTTTCCTGCTTGCTACCAATGGCTGTGATTTTATGACATTGTGTTATTCAAGTTACCTGTATAAGAAATCTTTCTGTGAGCAATCAATTTGAATCCAGCAGTAGAAAGTATAAGAATGGGAAATCCCAAATCTACCCTGCTCCTTTTCCAGAGCTGTGCAAACAGCCAGTGCATCATTGAGGAGCCATCATTCTTGGGGGTCAAAAAAAAGAAAAAAAGGAAAAAAAGCCCTTTATAATTTATTCTTTAGGTTCAGTCTTAAGGAAGGTGGGTCTTTGTGTAAGTTGTTGCTACCTTCTTGAATTTACTTTCTAGTGGTTCCCTTTGTCCGTGTCGGTGTCCGAGGCCTAGCTGCTCTCTGTGGGCAGGTGAGCCACAGGCTGGGCGAGCAGTGGCCTCCCCCATGGGCACTCTCCTGAACACCCCAAACACGAGGAGAAACCTTGGGAAAGGGCTCCTTTGACAGCCCCAATGAGGCAACAATCAAGGAGAAAATGGAGTCTGTGCCAGCCAAGGTCTCCAGCACTGGGAATGATGCCAGAAAAAGGGCAGGAGATGGGCAGATCACAACACTTGTCCAATGGCCTCCTGCAGGACACGCCTTACCGGGGGTGTGAGGCCAAGGCCCATCCAGGAGGCAGGGCCAGAGGCAGAGTGGGAGACCTGACAGCTCTCAGCTGGGCTGAAATCTTGAAATCTGCTGATGATTTGCCTCATCGGCAAGGCCATTAATTAAAAACATTGGTGGGTGTTTGCTCCCTGAGGGATATTCTCAGTAAGCAGCTGCCAGCTGCTTTTGTGCTGCTGATCACCACCCTGGAGACCAGCTAACTTTCCACCCACCCTGTAGTCCATCTTCAGCCCTTATCTCACCAGTCTGGATATGGGAACACAGTGGGAGAGGCCTGGATAAAGTCACAGTGGACACCTTTCCATGCCACCTCCACCGACACAGCCCTGTCAGCACACAGGGCAACCTCTTTGTGACAGAAACTGCCACAAGATTGCAAAACAGCTTAATTATTTATTTGGTCTGACCAGCATCTCACTGGGAGTTGGATCGGGGCTTTGCCTGGGCAAACACTTGTCTTGTGTTACCTCTACTGCAAACTTCTTTTCTTGTCACATAGTGGTGTTTTTCCTTCACATCAGTCACCTCCCTTACAGAAAATGGTTGTATTATACACTTAATATGCTGCACAACAATATCAAGGTTGCCTTCTCCAGGTTTTTCAGGTCATCAGCTTTCAGTTATTGTCAGTAATTTGCTGAGGTTATTGTCTTGAAAATTCTCTCCACAAACCAGTTATGACATTCACTGACTTCTCTTTGTTGTCTAAAATGCAGAAAAACAATGTTATGACTGTATTTTCATGCAAATATTCATACATTCATTTTCATACAAATATTCATTTACTTTTATTTATAATTTCTTCTCTGGTTGATTAACCTCAGGATATGATTTCTACTTCCTCTTTTCATGACTTAAAATAATATTAAGGGAAAAAAATGCTGAGGAAGGAGTGCTTTACTTGCATGTGTTCTCTCATGAAAGTGTCAGAGCACAATTTTGTGCAGGAAAACTGTCTGAGCTTCTGCAAATCAAGTGATAACACTGATATTCATCATACAGTCATGATACAAATGATGTACTCATGACAGAGTTCTGGGTTTGCACATTTCTAATTCAAATAACCACATTATAATACTGAAAGTTTATTAAGTGGCTCAAACAAGTTGACGTACTACCCATATTGTGCCACCATTTAAACATTTTTGTGCTTGTGTCTCGAATGAACAAGTTTCAGTTGATTTCCCTTGCCTTCCCTTTGCCTTCCCAGCCCTTCCTTTCTCCAGATGGTTGATTTTGTCTATCTGCTGGTGGATCCTTGGGATGTGTGCATAGCGCGCAGTTTCATGTTATGTTCTGATGAAGTCTAAAGGGTGGAACAGCCATGTGAGCTACCTGCTGGGGTCACCCAAAGGATTAACATGAAGTTTTGAACCAGAAAAGACCTCTTTTGTCTATTATGTTTTGATGTCCCTGCAGCCCTATGAGACATGGGGAATCTCAAAAGACTCAAAACTGCAGATATGGAGTGAAGAAAACAATTTTGAGAATTTAATTGCCTAGAGGATGATAGAAGAGTTTGCATTCTGAAAGAAAGAAATGCCTTAAATATTTTTATTATGTTACTATTTTTTTCCTGATTCTTCTCATGTGGGTAAATGTTAACTTTTTGTTTCAAATAAATAGGTAAATTAAAGCCAAACCTTTTGACCTGAGGTCACAAAGGCCATCTAGTCAGATGTCTTTTCAGCTTACCTTCAGTTTCAAGTATTTTGGCCTGGAGGCCAAAATATGAGTCTAATTAAGAAATTCTGTTTGACAATTGTTTCTTTCATAGTTAGATTGGAAAATAAATTAAATTTATTACCTGTGCTATTTTCTCATTTACTTCAGAAGTGCCTCAATCACTATTCTAAGTTTTTCTCCAATCACTTTCCAAACACTAACTGCACAATTAATGTTGATCTTTTTTGGTGATCATTTAGATATTCTACTGACTACTAAAATCCATATCTGATTTTAATAGTACTTCCATGAAGCTGACAAATAGTTACCATGAAATAAGATTAAATTAGGTTATTTGGTCTCTAATGGTCTGTAAAATGTAAAACTGAATCTAAGATTGTTCCATCTTTCTTTCTGTGATGTATATTTGTGTTCATATAATAAACCTTGTTTAAATATCAGGTTCTAGCCACAGTTTTAAAGACTACTGAGCTAAAAATTTACAAGAAAGTAAATTATAAGCTTAGGGAGCTGGGGATTTTGGTGCCATTTTAGCAGTCCCGGAGACTGAGAGTAGGTGGGTTGAGTATGATTTCAACTTTCTCTAAACATGCAGGAATGATTTGCTGGTACTGAAGATACTTTTTCTTTCTCTTTAGTAACCACATGTTCTTTAAGGAGTTTCTAAATTCACCTTCAGCTAATGAAAATACATTCATTGAGTTACATCTTACTTACACTGGACCCCCTATTGTATATAATTCTCTGAGTTATTAAAGAAATAAGGAAAACAGTAACATTTTTAGGTTAATTTTTAAATGGGAAAAGAGCCCAAGCAACCAACCAAACAAAACAAAAAGAAAAAAAACAAATACAAGAAAAAGATACTTTAAAATATCCAAAATGTCCAAAAATAAGACATTTTTATTTAAAAAGTATTTGCACAAAGTGACCTCAAGAAGGAAATTTGCCAACTTAAGTAGCTCCAAATCAGGATTTAACAAGCAGATTACATTCAATGTTAACAGCCTGACCCCAATTTTTTTAAATCATTTTATGCTATTTGATTGTATAGGGTAGCACATTTGCATTAAAGTGCTATTTGCATTGAAGTGCTATTTTCATTAATGAATTTTATCATGTTCTTATGGCTTTTGTAGAAAATCGTATGGTTAACTAATTAGTAATCCTTGCCAGTGTTATTGTGACTCATAACAACAATGTGAATCAGCAGCTCTGACTATTTCTCTAAAGGGCAACCACACAGTCCTAAGACCTACACCCCTGGTTGTACAAATAAGTAAAACTAGAGTTGGATTAACCTTGGACTATTTCTCACAGATTTTTATTTTTCCCTCATCTTTCCTTTCTTTGCAGCTAGGAGAAATCTCTATCACCTATGGAAAACTGTCACTAGGAAACCATGAGCTGGTTGTCCAAATAGTTCCTACATTTGTTTGTTTGACAACTGTCACGCTAAGTAAAACTTAGAGCCCTTTTAATCAACATTTTTAAGAGAGGGATATTCTAGATATTTCAAAAGAATAATCAGCTCCCATATATTAAGTTTCATCATCTTATTTATTATTAGTGAGATTTTGGGTTGAGCCCCGAAGCATGTTTTAATATTTCTTCCAGAATATATTTTTAGCAATAACATTTATAATTCTGGAATTTTTGCTCTCTGTGTAAATGTGCAATTTCTTTTTACCTCTCAGTATTATTTTTTTCCTTCAGTGTTTCCTTGGGCAATAAGTCATGCAGACCAATTACTGCTATCTTGAGAAAGTATTCACTTTTATTGGTTTTGAATATGCTACCTGTTAATTTCATGATGTAATTCTCTGAGGGTGTATTTTGTTATGGTTCAGGATGAACAGCAATTCCCAAGAGAAGCTCTTTATAGCATACTGTATCTTATAGTTTTACACAAATATTTTAGGCTTAATTAATAAAGTCCTCAAGTACTACTTAAATTAAATTTGTTTGAACCTTTCCCTCTCCTTTTCAGTTTACTGAACTGGAGACAAAAGTTACAAAATAACTGGTAGATTATTTTATTTGGACATGTTGTTGCAAGATTTTCTAGCGCTGGAAAACCAGATAAGATTTTTCTAAGAAAAAATCCCAAATCAATGCGTCTCTGGTTGAACACTATGCTTGATACAGATCATTATAAGAGTAAACAAAGTATTTTTATTTCACTAAGTTTCACAGAAACCAAAATGGGCCCCTGGTCAAAGTTGCCCATTGCTAATTTGCAGCAGCATAATCGCAGGCAACCCCTGTTACTACTCACTTCTTCTTGACTTTGTAAAGGGCTCACATGTTTTCACAACCAAAGATAGAGTCCTACATGCCCTTGCCAAATGGAGCACTGAAAGATTAGATCATTTTATGAACTAAAGACCCTTTTGTTCACTGTTCTGGCTGACTGATGAGTTGTTTATCCTATTTTTTATGACGACATTTAAAAATACACCTGTAGTACAATCCATGTCCCTAAGGAGCAATTCAAGAATTTTGTGAGTAGAAAGTACCATATGTGCAACCACTGCAGTGAGTTAAGAAGATTCTTATTGAAGATTCACTTGGGTCTTTTGAACTGAAAAAATATTTGTGGGGTTTGTTCTGAAACTTACTAAATTGCTTTCATTATATTTCTGCAGCTAAAACAGATGTCTTTTGATATTGTGCTATTCATCTTTTATTAATTATCTACTTAGACATATGAACAGACCATTTGAAAACTATAAGCATTAGCAAGCTGAACTCTTCTGTATTGGATATACTCAAAATTTTCCTTTGAACTAAAATGTCTCTCATTAAAGGGAATTATTTAGGTATTGAGACAATATCCGCTGTATTCATAAGCCTACAGTTGAACTTAATAACTAACTTATTTTTCTAATGGAAATCTATGTGTGTGTTGCTTGCATATATTGATGATGCCAACTTGCCTTTCATGGAGAAATTAATTGACTGCTCTAACAAGCAGCAAAATTTCAATCATATATATATATATAATATTTTGTATATATAGCAAAATAGATCTCAACCTGGGTTTTTTTCAACTTAGGTGGGTTCTTCGACATTGGATTAGATATGCTGCATCAATAAATCATCTCTACAACATATAGATTTTGTAAAATATTTTGGGAGCCTTGCAGGGCAATTTTAACAGGTCCAATAAGCATTTGAATTCATGGTGCTTTCACTTCATTGAAACTGCTGAAGATCATCAATAAAACTTCTGAAATGCCCATGTACTTACTGGGGGGAAAGGAGGGATGAAAAGAGAGAAAACCATCTCTAATACAGCTCCAGCACAGGAAAAGAAAATCATACTGTTGGATATTGTCTCCAAAGAACAAAAATGAGAAAAAATCCCATCACTCTTCAGAATAAGAGTGGCATCACTCTGTACTGGGTTTGAGTGTTAAATTGGGATTAAATTTCTTCATAGTAGCTCATGAGGTGCTATGTTTTGGATTTGTGACCAAACCACTGTTTATAATATAGGGCTGGTTTAGCTGTTGCCAAGCAGTGCTTCCCACTCTGTTCCATCAGCGCTGCGGTGCACAAGGTTTGGGAGGGAACACAGCTGGGTTGGCTGACCCCAGATGACCCAAGGAATATCCTATATTACATGACACTGTGCTCAGGATAGAAGGTGGAGGAATGAGGTGGAAGGGAAGGTGGAATTTCGAAGTTATGCCACCTGTCTTCCCAAGTCACCATTACTTATGGGGCCCTGCTTTTCTGGATGTGGCTGAATACCAGCCTGTCAATGGGGAACAGGGAGTAAACTCCTTGTTTTACTTTGCTTCTGCATGAGGCTCTTGATTTACCTACTAAACTTCCTTTATCTCAGCTCAAGATTTTCTCTACTTTCAGCCTTCCTGTTCTTCCCAGGCTGCATTGTGAAGCTGGGTGGGACAGAAGTGGCTCAGCACAGCATGCTTGGGAACAGCACCTTAGGAAATACTGTAATATACATTCAGCAGATAGTATTCTGTCAATAATTGTTTTTTAGATTGTCATTTCTGATTTTTAACCACAGGTTCCTGCTCCCTAAACACAAGCAACTTTCTTTGTCAGAAATCCCTTCTTCAGAGATGATGCTTAAAATATATTTTGATATGCAAGAAGAGGTGTAAAGCTGATGAAGTAGGTCATACCTTTAAATCATGTGGGTCTGCACAAGCAAGCAATATGTGTATGAGAGAAAATGTGCTTATTTTTTTTTGCAAATAAGGAAGATATAAGTTGATGTGTTGATTCATATGTTTTTAAACATAGAAAATTATTTTTAGTTAAATAGAGCCCTTTTAACTCTTCCTGCTTATTCACTAAATCATTGTCCAACACCACTGATTATCATTACAAAACATCAGAGTTAATTATGAGCCTTAACAAAACAATGGGAGACAAAACCCACTAAATTCACTTTTTTTGTGGCTTCTAGGTCTCAGAATACTTTTATAGTGGAGTTTTATCACAATCACCACAATTTGAACTAAAACAAACCCAGCCAACCAAACACAGAATTCTCAAAAGTTGGATTTCCAAGGAAGAAAACCCAAAATATTTCATATGACTGTAAGAAAATAAATGAGTATGACCATGCAGAGTTAGTTCAAAGGTTCACCTTTCTCTGATACTGGATATTAAGAACTTTGAAAATTTTAAGACCAGGATCACTTGCAGTGATCATTCTACAGACTGTCTCCTTTTCTCCAGAGACTTATATTTCAGGTGATGCTTTTGCATTTCATAGTCTTGATAGACTTGTTCCATGAATTTGGACAGTTGCATATTTAACCCATGTAAGACTTTAGCCTCAAAACATCCCATGGGAAAGACTCTGACATATTGCTTGCACAGTGTATAAAAAATTCTCTCTTTCTGACTGTTTGGAATTGTTCCCAAGATTGTCTGGCAAATTCATGATAATTGGCAATGTAACACTTGTTCAGAACCTGAGGGCAACTGCAAACAAGACTGGTGAATAACATCAAGTGGTGCTGCAATTTCCAGTGGCAGGTGATACCAGATAAGATTATTAAATGGTAGAGTTGCTCAGATCTTGGCAATCAATAGGAAGAGGGAGGAAAAGAGCCCCAGTGCTACTTTGTGTGGGAGCCTCCTCCAATGGCTGAAGTTACTGGGGAAAAGCTTCTTTTTCACCAGAAAGATCAGATGAGCTTGTGGTGAGTGGGTTGCAGAGGGCACAGGGTGAGAAAGCTGACAAAGGGAGAGCAAAAGCACTTCAGATACCTCACTTGTCACTGAACCTATCACAGTCCAGCAGTTTGGTAATGCACAAAGGTCAGTTGATAAACTGATACTTGTTGCTATGAGGAAAAAATATATGAATGATGCAACTGATGTTCCTTATCACTTAGAAGGATAGGCCTGAAGAAGTGAAAGACTAAGACAATTAAACATATTTAATAAGGGTCCAGAGGAAATAAGATAGTAGGAAGCTGGACATGGAATAAAGTCAAGGCATAGAAAGAACTTAAACCAAACATAAAAAGAAAAAAGAAGAAAAAGAAAAGGTATGAGGATAATGATAGAATAAGGTGTTTCCATTTATGGTAATGTTTGAAATATTTCTTCCCACATGTCCATCCAGAAGGGACCAGAAAGCTGACGGTCTCTTCTGTCCCTTAATTGATAAATCCAGCCTTTACAGTACTGTTTTTTAAGCAGCCTGTGTATGCACTAATAACCCATGTAACCCTAGTTGTGCAAAAGCAGATAATGTGAATTTGTTGTTTGATGTAGCAATAAGGATTTGGGAACATTAAGGTGAAGCTCTTGATGTCTTTCAGTCTTTCACAACTCAACAACACTACATTTCACAACATTTGGTTAATTAGAGTGCTCCTTCACAATCAGATGTGTACCAGGGTGTTCAGGAGATACTATTCCTTGCTTGCAAACACTCCAGTTTTCATATCTCTTGGACCTTGATGAACTACACCTGCATCCTTGGTGTACTGCTACATCAAACAACATAGTTTCTTATCTTCATGGTTACAGCTTTCCTCTCAGCACAGCTCCTGTGTTCAAACTAGGCAACCAAAGAACATTCCTTATGAACCAGTTGAAGGTAACACCCTGCCTTTCCCTCAAATTCTCTTATTTGGTCACAAAAAGGGGCACCAGTCTCTTCCTTTTGTTGTGTATTCTGCTGCCATCCTGTGGCTATTTCTTTTCCTTCACATCAAGATTTAACATAAAACACTTGAGTTTGCACCTCATGCAAATTGTAGGTTCCACACTCTGTCCTCAAGTATCTACAAAACTTCTCTTCAAGAAATGTACTCCTTAACTTCATATTTATTGCTAAAGGAGGCATCTGGCCTACACTTGCAGAAGTATTTCAGAGGTTTTCAGATGGATTGCAAAAGTTATTAGGGGAAAATACACAGAATTTTCCACAATGGAGGATAATGGTGAGTGCACATATCATTTCACAGTTCAGTAAAAAAACAAAACTTCATTTACATGATACTTTCCAGTGAGATGACATAAAGATAATTGTTCATGATACGTTGAGTTGTCTCAGACCAATTCTACTTTTTTCCATATACTGAGTTTGACTTTGACATACAATCATTGAAGAAGGCCTCTGATTTTGAATTTTTTGTCTAGAATTATACATTTAGAGACAGGAAAGAATTTTTTTTTCTCTGAACCTTTTTCCTCTGGTCTTAGTCTTGCAGGTCTTGTATGAAAGTGAAGGTGATTTGAACGGTGAGCATGGTGTGGCTCTAGGTTGACTGTTGGACTTGATGATCTTAAAGGTATTTCCCAAGCTTATTGATTCTATGATTTTAGTTTGTAATCAAGGTAGAAAACTCCTCCTGGCCTCTAAGATAGATCATGTAGCTTGTAATATCATCAGTCTTCCTGCATTTAAAAAATTACTTTAGTACCCTAATGGGTTTTGGTTTTAATTGGAATCTCCTTTCTGGGGAATGAATAAGCTTATAATCTGACCAGTCTAAACTGGAAATAAAAGAACATTATCAATTGCAGTGGACAAGTTCTTCAGCTGTTGATGAAGTCTGCCTGATAATGCCTCTCAGCATACACACAGGTATGTGAAGCACAGGCAGCCTTGTACGTTTTAGGACGTGCAGACACCATCCCATGGAGTCTGCTTTGTAACGCCTTTTCCACACACTGCTTTGTGTCTCTGATGCTCTCTGACCACTGCCCCCTCATCAGGTCAAACATGTACTCTGAAAAGCTGTATGGAGGATCGGTATGTGGCTCCTTTGTGGATAATAGACTTCAACATCTTAGTTCTTTTTAAAGGGGTGGAGGGTATAGGGGGAAATTTCTACTCTCCTGTACCTTTCCTGAAACATGAACATATTACCTAATATGTCAGTTTTAGAGATAAATGATAGTGGTTTAAGCAAATATTAAGATACATAGGGCTGTTAAGAACAATAGTCCATGTTAACAGAATTAATAGAAATTCAAGCTTCTGCTTAACGCACTTGGGTGTGCTGTAGTGCCTAAGTTTTAATTTATCAATATGCGTAAATGCTGAAAATTCTGCTGCTCTTTCTGCCTAGAAGCGTTGCCATCTTGCTGAAGTTGAGCACTGCAGCACCTACTTCATGCCTAACACATTTGGGAATTACAAATTGCCTGACACTCCCCAAGAGCATTGAATGCAGTACAGATCTAGAGGGGATAGGATGCTTTTCATAATATGGTAAGCAGAACTTTATAATCTTTACACGTTTGCAGTTCCTAAATTAAGATGTAATTACCTGTTGCTTTACTCCATCTGAGATCTCTGAAGTGGCAAGCAAAAGAAATATTGCAGATTAAAGTTGAGATGCCTATTTCTGCTATTGCAGTGCAACTGTTTTCATCCCATTTGCTTATAACTGTGCCAAATTCCTTAGGGGCAAAATTTTTCTACATTTTACGTTAGTTTAGGTGGGAAAAGGCTTTATAAGTTTAATCTCACACATTTATCTGTCTTTGTTTATGTGCATTAGCCACATAAAGAAAGAGGATTTGTCCATTTACCATCAGCCAGAAACTGTAACGCAACATCTGAACTAAATTTTGATAAACTGATGTTTTTGTGGTATCAGCTTGGAATCTAAAGTTGAGCATGAGGGACAAAAGTTAAGCTGACAGAATATTAAAAGTATATGCATATAAAGCAGAGTTTTTCTCATCACACTTGGGAATTAGAGTATAGCGCTCACTGACCCAGGAGAATTTTAGGGTTTTTTCCACTCATTTTAAAGTGACTGCAAGTATTGGCTGCTCTGGGAAACATTCTAACTTCTAAGATCTTAGCTTCAGAACAGAGAGTAAACAGAAGCAAAAAATGAGAAAAAAACATGCTTCCAAAATTTGAATTGTAGGCTTCCAACAACATGTAGACACAGTTAGTAATACTTGCAAAATATAGAGATTTTCCCATCATTTTAACACTGAGATGTTGAACTCTGTTTGATGCAATGGCCTGTTTTTAGCAGAACAAGAGAGATTTGTGTGGGCAGCAAAAGATTTTAGAGTCTGGTAAAGTATTTTCTTTGGTTACCTGTTTATTTTGTCCCAGCAGAGCCAAACTCTTGTGCTTTGTCCAGAACAAGTATATTCTAGACAAGCATGATATAGGAAGCCAACATGTCAGACACTGACTATAAAAGCTGTGGACAGCATTACAAGGGACAGGGAATGAAGGTGATGGTTTTTCAAACATCTGTTTAGGAAGAGATATCTTCAGTCATTAATAGTTTTCATCCAGTTTTGTTTTGCTTGTATGTGCATAATTCGCAGTGATGAAACTCTTGATAGCTGGAATCCACCAGTCAAAGAAAATAAAGTCTTAGCATCCTGAAGATCACTGAAATTTGATTAATATTAGAAGGATGAGTAGCAAGCAACTTGCTTGACATGGCACTTACTGAAAAGAAAGCTAAAAACCCCTGTAATTTTGAGTTGTGTAAATTGTTTAACTTTCTACTAGAAATTAAATTGAAGGAGCAATATGAAGGTGGGAATTTTCGGGTCAGCAGCTCTTTATAATCACTGTGTCTTGATAGGTCACACGCAGATTCTGTAATTAGTTCAACTGTGGTACATTAATTTTCTACCAAGATACTGACACAGGCAACATAACATTATGATGTTTTTCTGTCTTGATTGTAACTCCTCAGTCAAATTTCTTTCCAGGATACTGCATACAACTGTAAAACTTTTCTTTCTATTGATAATGTCAAGAAGAAGGCTAATGTGAAGATGAAAATGGTCTCATTATTATAGCTACAGTTAAACAAGAAAGAATTCAAAATCCTTTTAAAACAAAAATAAGAATGGAAGTTGAAGTGGGAAATATTACTATATTCCATCACAAAACCAATAATTCTTATTACAGTAGCAAAGATATTCAAAAGCTAGACAGAAAAAAATATTTTGCTAAGTTTAAAACCTGTATGTAAAGAGCTGTGTACAGCATGGGGAAGGCAGTATGCTTAATCCTCAGAAACTCATCTTTTCCTCATCAATTGAGGTATTAAATTACAGGGTAGGAGACTGAGGGAATTTCTCCAATGAAGAAAAGTTTTGCAGAGGAGAACATGAGTTTTACCCAAATTATTTACTGTGGAGAGAAGTTCAAATATTAATTGAGCTAGGCTACAACACTGCTTTACCATAGCCCATGATGTCTTCATTCATAAATAAGGAAAATGAAGCAGAGGGAGCCAGGCTGCCTCATTTTAGCAAGACTTACAAAATCTCAGAATTGTATCTCATCAGTCCAAGTTTCTAAAAGAAGATCTGTGTGTGCCCAAGGTCCCACTGCAGTCAATGCTCCACCAGTCTGGTGGAACATGGAAAGCCATTCAGCTGCCCCCCAGGTGTACAGCTTAGTGCAGGATGCATCATTCCACATGTTCCTTTCAGCTGCATGACCAGGGGCAGAATGCATTTGCCTAAATGCTATTTGCCATTTTATACTTTCTTGCAATGACACCTCTGCACTTCTAACAAATGACAAGTTGTGGCATCAGGCTACTCGGTAGTTCTGTAGCCTGCTGAGTAAAGCAGTTCTGTAGCCTACTGAGCTTAAATTGCTGAGTCTTCAACACAAAACATATTACCTACTATATTCAGTTTGGGTTTTAAGTATTCTTTTTCCTCAAAAAAATGAAAATTTGTTTTTTCTTCTCCATATGTACCAGAAAAAGAGGTATTATGAAAACATTATGACCAAATATCCATAGGTCTTGGAACTATAAATGTGAAGTTAAAAAAGAGTTCCATAAGGTTGTTAGACCTATGCCTGTCTGCACAGGCAAGAAAGCCAGCCCTGTGCATCTGTGTCAGCACATCATCTCTGCAAACACTTGTGAAACCTCTTCTTTGTGGAGTGTGCTGGAAACCCATGAGAAAAACCTGTCCTCATTGCACTCTTTGCAGAGTTCTCAAAGTTCACATTGCGGATGATGAGCCACCACTTATGAATTAGCATATTATATAAATCATGCTTGATTATAAGGGTATATTCCCACTCCTTCACCAGCACAATGAAAATAGAACAGGAAAAAAGAACTGTATGACTGTTTTATTTACGTAAAGACATGTCATTAAAATTCTTTTGATTTTCCTGAAGGCAATTTTTTTACATTAGTAGGAATACAGATCTGGCCTAATTTCCTATCTGCAAATTAATGAGGATTGGAGATATTTAAATTACAGTCAGTGAACTCAGATATTTAGAAAAGGGAATATCTCTGGTGAAAGAGATGTGTGAGGAAAAATACTGCAATGAAGTTGGAAAAGAGAACTTTTTGTGGATCGGGTGTACGACAATTTCCAATATATAGAATTTTCTATTTGGAGCAGCAAATTAAAATAGGTATTGCAATAAAACATAAATGAGTGGGCAGAGCTGGATTTTTCTTGAAAATAAGAAGCTATTTGCTTTGTCTCTTCTTTTGCCTTCATTTCTGTATGTGGTTTTCAGTCAGGGTTACATCTTCCCCCTAATCTGAACTGTCACAGCCATCAAATCATATACTTTAATTCCCCAGTAGAGTACTGGACCTGATATGGCAGAGCTGCACAGAGGAAAGCGAGCTGGTTCCTGGGGGCAGCGTGCAGGTCACGGTGGGAGGTGGTGGGCAGTTGCAGAACTTGTGTAACAGCTGGATCAAGTGCAGCCTCATGCAGATACAGACCCCCTCCCTAAGAGCATCAATACCTACAAATTCTCTGTGCTCTGTGGGGAGCCACGGAGGACACGTACAGCCCAAGCATGCTCATATATTGTGCTAGCTGTATCCTCTTTCCTTACAACACATTCTTGAACCTACTGGAATCAGAGGCTTTTTAATTTCTTTTCTTAATTTATAAAAATTAAAATTATTTCATTTTTCCCCTCTTCTTCTTTACTGTTGTTTACTGAAATATTTGGGGAGACATGCCTGCTGAAACATTGCAAATTTAAAGTCTACAAATATTTGAAGTTAGAAGTCTGTAACTTTTTTATGTTACAAATATTCAATTTGATAATGAAAGCTTAAACCTTTGACATAAAACTCCTAACATTGGCTGTAGTATTGATTTTGATTATTTCTTTCAGTTGCTTATGATATTAATTAAATTTCTAAATATATCTACTGAGTATGGACCTTTCCTTGACATTTTTGTCTCTAGTGTTTCAGAGCAGTACCTTGCTGACAGCCTACTTCACACAGTTCAATGTTCTACCATTACATCCACAGTGCAAAATAATTACTACATTCTTGGAAACTGGCTGCAAAGAGATAATTGATCAAGTGAAACTTGAGGACTGGGTTGGAAAGCAGAGGGATGATGATAGAAGAGGAAAGTGGATAAAATAATTTTTTATTGCACATGCAAAAAATAAACTTATTTGAAATTTTTCTAACTCTGAGTTTCTGCCCAAGGGTCTTGCTTACCACATTTCCTGCAGTAATCTGTGCTGTCAGGCAGTTCCTCAAACATCCACTTACTGCATGGTGGTGAATAAATTTAACTGGAAACCAAAAACCCCTGTGGGCTAAAAGAGGCAAGTCTCTGGCAAGACACAAAAGGTCCTTCCAGCTCATGTCTTCTAAGGATTTAACAGAATCCTTAGAAGTCCTGCTGTGGGAAGCAGAGCATGTGTGGACATTTATTGGCCATACAGACTGAATTAGTGACTTCAGCCAAAGCTCCCCCAGACAAGTGTTACTTACAATCTCTGCGGAAATATGATGCTGTTTCAGTGCACAGATCTCAAGTAGATGTTCTCCTGAGGTCTAAATTTCTCTTATCAAATATACTGTTTGTGTCTGCACAGATTTTGTTCACCTGACCCCTAAAAAATTGTAGTACAGCTTCCCCATATTGGCAGGTGAGAAGAGCTTTTTATTGAATAATGCAAGAAAGCCAACAGCATTCCTCAGTCTTAAGGAGTGAGCTCTCACTAATTAACTGTGGCCTTTGCTGCTGCTGACATGTGGCAGAAAGGTTATGTGTACATTTTAAGATCAACAGAAAGGTTGGTTGGCAAAGATTTTTGACCAATATGTGCTCAGTTTCCCAATTTCAACCTACCAGCATGAAAATAAAATGAAAATAAACCCTTGAAAAGATCATCCCTTTCCAAACTTGGTCTGTAATCCAAATGGTTCTTATAATCCTCTCCATGTGCCAAACTGGTGTTACACTCTTACCTGGCATCCTCTATTTAGAGAATTAATTCAAAAACTGCTGTAGTAAAAATACTCCATAGTTACCTCATGCAACAAATGTTAATGTAAAGTTAAAAAAAAAAAATCTGTATGATTGAGCCTGATATCTTTATCACTTTTAGATTTGAAAACTTAAATTAAATTTTTTATTAAGACTTGATAGTGTTAAGCCAGTAGACTTAAGAGAGCAGGGAGAATGGGAAATTAATGCAAAAATGCTCTGTTGTATTCATGAAGAATTCACCATGAAAATCTTAAATTTTCTCTAGAGATACATTGAACTGGCAAGCATGCTTTTATAGCTGAAATATATTTTTATATCTTTCAGGAAAAAGTCTTCCTCAAAATCCACATATATTTAAGAAATGAAAACTGAATGCTGAGAAGTTCACTAAGATTTGGGGGACAATCTTTCAATGGTCTATTAAGATGACCTCTGGAAATAAAATAACCACTGTTGTAGTCACAGTTCCAAACCTTGAATTATTTATACTTATTTGTTTCATTTTTAAAATAAACATTCATAGGCATGATACTTCTGAGTTCCTGAAGGGTTCAAAGTCATGTTTACATCCATCTTTATGTGGAAATCCAGTTACAGTCATTGATAATGCACCTGTTTATCCTGGTGATAAAGCATCATTAATTGTTTGAAAAAAGCAAAAGCTGACTTTCAAGTGTCATAGGAAATTAAAATATTAATATATAACTGGAAACACTGGTAAGTGGAGACAATAACATGTCCAGAGGATTTAAGGGGGATCAAGGTATTGGGAGCCCAAAGCAACAGAAGCTATCCTAGAGAGCTACTCCAAATAAATCCTGTGAGGAGAGCAGCCAGGAGCCACATCCCCCCCTGCCCAAGCAGGCAGCTGATCACAGAGCTCAGAGGGGCTGCTGCTGTCCCCATTCTCTCTAAGTCACACGAGCAAAGTGTCGATGCTCGGGAAGTGCCGATTTATGGCACCATGACAAATAAAAGTGCAAGTTCAATGAATCTATGGATCTTGGTAACCTTGGGTCTCAGTCTTCCAGCTTTTCTGTCTCATAACAGACACTTTCCATCTGGCTGTAGACAACAGAGAATGGGCACAGTGCCTATTAGTAGCTATTACCAACTGGATGGATGCTAACAGAGTTTCACAATATGTATTTGAAGGTACTGGTCTTATTTCAAACTTAATTCCTCCTGTGTAAAATTGGATGGATAGTAAAACATACTTCAGAAAAGCCAAGAAACCGATGCTTTATTTTTAGATATAAGTCCTACTGTTTTTAAAGGAGTTTACTGTGGTAGGTTGACTAATACTTAATATTTGTAGCTGTTGAGTCACTAAGTAAGGTCAATAGTAGTTAGAGTTTGGATGATCATTCTTCACCAGCAGCTGATCTCCCTTACCAGCTGATATTTCATACAAGGTTGTAGTCCCCTGTATTTCACTAAAAAGAGTTGCAGTTTATAGCCTACATTTACATCATGTCCTGTAGTCAGCTCACTGTGAGGCTGCACAAACCAAGAGAGGGAAGCAGATGTTATATTTGTGCTCTTCAGTACAGATAATATATTTGCAAGCAATTACTTTTCAACATCTTTTCTGAGTTCATGTCCTCTATGCTCATCAGAGATGACAAATTAGTTAATATAGTGAGTAGAATAATATAATGAGAAACTAAACACCTTCAAAAACTGGGAGTCAATTTTGGGGATTTTATGTTTTGTTTTCCCAAATAAAAAAAGCAAAGCTTTAAAAGCTGGCTGTCCACTCTATCTTTGGGTGATCAGACATCAAAATGTGCCTTGTTACTGCCATTCAGTTAGCTTCAAAAACCTTAGGTTGTAGTTGATTCCTTACAACCTTACCACACTCTGGATGCACCCCTGCCTTCTGAAGTCCAACTGCCTTCTTGATGATTATTTAGTTGTTACAATTTGTTACATTATTTCTAGAATCTAATTAAAATACCTACAACCCAAAAAAACTCATCCTTCAATATCTTATTTCACGTTTTAACAGAAAAAAGTAGCATGTAGATGTTTACGTGTATGTGTAATTTTTCTACAGCGTCTCTCAGCACCAAAATTTGACACCTAGAACAGAAAATCACAACAGTATTCTAAGGCTTGATGTTTGCTTAAAGTGCCTGTTATTTCATCATTGTCTTGTGTTACATCAGTCCTGATTGTAATTGCAGAGGAAGCCTGTAAGAAAGGCACTGTGGGAACGTACCAGCTTTTGACTTGTTTCTGTTACAATTAATGACAAGGCTCTTTCTGAGATGGATGCTTCTTCTCAGCTGAGTTTTTAGCACATTTTCATCTGATCTTTTTATTGTTAATTCTATTGTTTATTTACCCAGAAGAATAGGTACAGTAATTCAAGCCATGATCCCCTCTTTGTTAGTAAGGAGTAATCAGTAAATTTTTTTTCTTATTTTTATTTTATTTCATTTTTCTATTTCCTATTTTCTCCTCAGATTCCTTAGTTTTCCCCTGCGGATTGTTGAGAATATGTGATATTCAGTCACTAAAAAAAAAATACTAACAAAATTTCTAAAAGGAAAACAACATAAATTCTATGGATGCTGGTGTGGATGGTAATGAAAACCTTCTTTCATTTATGTGTAACTTTCATTTATGTGTAACATTAATAGCTGAGTACCTAGGTCCTTTCTCAGGGGAAGAATTGAATTACAAAAAACTGAGGACATGTGATTTCATTTCCTTCTTGCATCTGCAGAACATTGTGGGGTCAAGAGTCTTTATTTTATTTGCTTAGTGAATGATATAGAAAACGTGCTTTCTAAAGAACATGAACACACCAGAAAAACAATGATCTATACAAACTGAATGAACGCTTTTTCAAAACGAAACTCCATGTAGTGTTTTCCTCCTATTTGGTTAAAAAATCTGAGTAAGCCATGCCAAAGGTTAGAAATACAAGAAGCAATTAGGCATTTATTAGTTTTTTGCTTTGTTATATACTCTGCAGAATAAAGATGATATCTGCTTTATTTACTACAAATATGCAGACTTCAGACTGCCTTGCTATTATCCAACCTGAATGCATGAAGCTAAATAGAGGAAGCTGTTAGTAAAAAACAACAGAAAACAAAACCACTGCAAATATCAGGTCCTTCAAGGAACAAAGAAGAGCTGCTATTTATCCTCAAGTGGCACTGGGGAACAGAGGAGACAGAAGCAGAATAACCTGTATCCAAACAAGCTAGTGGCCTGCAGCCTCATCATCCCCGAATTTAGAAACAAAACAAATTCTAAAACCTTACAGATGCTGAGGTTGGCAGAAGTGAGAGTGAGTGGGTTTCAAACACACTGACAGACACTGGAGCAAGGGAAAGGCTGCAGCAGTTTGCAGCCAGACTCACAAAGGCAGGGAAGCAAGGAACTGGGTGGACAAAGCTTAGAGATACTGGCCAGGAAATAGTGGGGTGCAGGCTGAGTATGAAACCCATTGCTGTTTTAGTCATTTTGCTTTATGCACTGTGGACAAAGAGGGACATAAAGACAACATTTTTACTCTACAGAAGCTGGTTTTGAGACTCTGAAGTCAAATGTTATTTGGTTTATTGAATGTATTTGTCATCGCCACAAGTGTTTGTTGCATTGTGCAGGAAAAAGAACTGGTTGCCTGCAATTCCTTTCCTGCTCTCATCAGGCAGTGTTACCTGAAGTTGCACTTTTCTGGTTGTGCTTTTAATATAAACACAAGACATAACACCCCCAAATAAATGCACCTGTGACACTTCCCCATGTAAGCCTTCAGAGGAGAGGTAGAATTCCAGTCACAGATTTTCTCAGGTAGCAAAGCTCTCTCTTGGTGCCCGTTGTGGATGTTGGGCACCTCATCAGGCCTTTGATGAAAGAAAATTAGCTAGAGTCCAACAAAAACCCAGGTGAACCTTGGTTCCTAAAGGATGCTTTTTAAAAAATTTGCCTGTGTGTTCATATTAATGTGTTATTACCATAAATATGTTCTAGACTTGGTCCTTTCATATCAAAGCTGAACTCTCAGTGTTAATAGGACTGTTCATGTGAATTTTGAACCATTTGAAGGCCTTTAATTGTACTAATCTTTCACTTGCAAGCCAAAACTTTATTCTAGTCATATCCAAAATCAGAAAAACTGAGCTAGTTCATGAATTACACTCACTATTACAGCACCCTCATAAATATATGCTATGCTACTTTTATTTGGAGAAATGTATAGTAGAACACTGCACATGTCATTCCTTTAACAGTTTATACACAGTGTCCTCTGGAGGAATTCGATATATTTTTTCACTTAGCTCAGTCATGATTCAATTTCTCACATTCTGAACAGCAGGCACAGATCTATATTTCTTTTCTTTATTTCATTACTGGCTGATAATTTTATTGTATTTCATTTTGAGATTCATCTCATGAACACAGTATGTGTTTTGCATTTAGCTAGATCTTTCTTATTTTTAGATCTTGCCTGATTCACAGTATGCTTAAAAAAATAAAAAAGCCAGCCACCCAGTAGCTTTTGTTCTTGCAACCATTTAAAATCAATTTGTGATCCTTTCAACTTAATCTTTTTCTTTAAAACTGATAATATTTTCTGCATGAAAAGTTGCTGAGTTGATAACAATAATATACATTAAAACCACATATGCATTTTTCTTTTAAATTGGTTTTATTTTATCTGTACATTTTCTTATCACCCTCTTCAAATATGGGATTGTATCATGAAAAGCTCTGTACAAAAGAACAAATAAAGGGCCCACACATTCCCTCTGTGACTGCACATACTGGGAAAGAGATCTCAGCTTGGGCAGTCATGTGAAAAGCTTTCCATCTTCCCTTTTTCAGTCTAAGGTAGAAGTCTTGAATTTTGCTCTTTAAGGTTCTGGGAGGAGCAGGGGTGAGAAGTCTTTTCTTCCTGTTGTCTACAACCTGTCAAGGCAATCACTTTGTCTTGTAACTCATGAAGATTCCTCGGTCTTGTCTGGCGAGTGCCCTTTGGGGACTCCTAAACTGAAGCATTACCACTGAGTATCCCATCTGTAACATACCAGCAGCAGCCTGGATCCTGCTTTGGGGATATCCCAAGACACACATCTGCAGCAGCCAGAGCAGCCAGATACATGAGCCACGATGAAATTTGCTTCCACAAGGACTGCTGACAGACTGTCTCTGAATTTTGTCTCAATTTTGATGCTCATTCCAAAGCTCAAAATATTTACTGTTACAATGGGGGAAAGACAAGATACAAGTTTAGAAGCTGAGATGTTTTCTGCTTTTTCTCCAACCTTTAAAGTATTCAGAAAATATTTGGGACTGGAATAGAAAGTGAACTAGAAATGGAACCACAAAATTCTCTTAGATTCTCATTCTCATGCAGGGAAGTTACATTGCAGACAAACAAAGTAATACTGGTACAAAATGTTTGAAATATTAAAATACGAAGCACTTCAAACATATTTTTTTTTAATGTCTAGGTGTTCTTTCTGTCACTCAGCTAGACATTGTAATTTATTCATCTATGGGAAGTGGTTAAGTATTTAATATTCTTCAAATGCCTGCAAATGATAAAATTTCTTTTAGGTTAATATATTGATGCAATCACTGGTGAAAGTATGCCTTGGATTTCAGGGTTCTTGCCAGCAGCTAAGATTAAGATTCAGAACCATTATATCCTTTCATAATTATACTGAGGTCAATCTGATACAACAATGATAAAAGTAAACAAATATACAGAAGTACATTTTTTGAAACACATTATCTTTCCTTATAACTCTGTTTTATTTTTCAGTTGCTCCTTGCAATGCCCCAAACTGTTAACCACTGCTTTTAATCTGCCAGCACACAGTACTGTATATATCACTGTTGTGAGGTCTCATGCACATAGAGGCCCATGAGGTTGTAACACTCCTTTGGACACCATCAACTTGTGTTTTTTCCTGGGTCAAGCATTTGGGACTGCAAAACGTTTACACAATATTTTCCGACCAAGAGTATGGGTTTTATAGCCCTTCCTGACCAAGCCAATTCACAGCCTTTGAATCCTGTGGCACACAAGTGCACAGACAAATACTGCAGAAATAATATAAAGAAGCCAGACATAGGGACAACAGAGATCTGATGCTTAAATTTTTCCTCTGACTATTTCATTTAGCAATATACAGACACAACATGCACCTCCTGGAGGACTTGATAGGTGGCTTCAAAGTGTCACTTTGTTTTGGCATAGAAAAAATGTCAGCTAACTTGTGAAAGAGACACAGTACGCTCTCTAAAATGTATGATTCTGAGATTTTACCCCCCTTTTTTTTTGCTCAAAAAGATAATATTTCGTCTTTTTTCTATGTAAAAGGACCAAAATGAGATTTTGGTTGCAGTGATACTGACAGTCAAAGGAGTTTGATTGTTCAGTGTTGCAAATGGATTCATTTATTGTAGAAAATATAACTTTTGATGGAAAAAAATAAAGTTGAGCGAACTATATAATCCAAGTTGTCACTTGCTATTCAGGCCTTTGTCTCTATCAATTGTTATCAGTGGCACCACTCAGTAAGAATATCTATAAGCATTTGAGGATGTAAATTATGTAGTCATTTGCTTCCAAAACAGAAAAGTTGGTGGTTTTATCTTTTTTGTGGCTGTCTCTAAGATCTGTTGAACTCAGACTGTGTATCTTGGCTGATTATATGTAACATATATAAACTATACCTGTTTACTGTAAGCTTATAATAATTTTTAACCCATGCACAGAAAAGCAGATGTTTAAATAACTTTTGAACAGCAAGCTGAGCATAGCCACATTACTACATGGCATTCAGCTGTGTAAAGTGACAGAGTTATTTATGTGCTGCAAACTGAGAGCATGGATCCTTTTACACAAATCAGGTTTGACTTTATCTGTAACACAGTAAGCAGAAATCGCTCTGAACTGCAACTGTGACAGTTTTAATGTTTCTGTATAATTCTTGTTTCTGCAGTATCAGGCATCCCTTTGAGTTTCCTGTCAGATGTCAAGGGAATTTAAAATGAAAGAAAACCTTGAGTGAAAGGTAGGCTAGGACATGTTTGTGTTACAGAATTTTTGTATGTTAATTGTACTTTAGTTAACTTTTTAATGTCAAGACCTCAGTAGAAAGAATTTAAAGACCATGTTATGGGGAAAATACTAGAAATATGTGAATAAATATTATAAGTGAGAAAGAGGGGAAGTTCTCCCAGGGAAGGAAAATCAGTAGCTCTCAGATCCTCAATCTCCTTGTGAATGAGCTCTGTTCAAAATTCTTCTGGAATCCCTTTTACTGGGATTAGTTTCTTTATTAGTGCAGTGTCAGTGCACTTTGCTAAACATGCAGTGTTGGGAGAGGGACCTGTGATTTTGTGATAACATGAGCAGTGAACAGGTGGAATGGTGTGTTTTCTGGGATTAACCAGAGGAAAATCTTGATCTGATATAGCTTCAGTAAAATGTAGCCAACAATGAGCATTTTGGAGCAGACTGCTTACTTAAGTGTGTCTTTTGGGGTCTTTATTTGCATTCCATTTACCTTCAAAAGTATTTAGCATTGGGATTTTCCGCTCCTATTTTTTATTTTTTTAGCACAGTTGTCAGCGTTTTACATCTGTCTCTAATCTGGATCATGCCTTCTAGGCAGTGTTAGAGCTAAAAGGACAAATAGAAATTACACAGAAATAATATCTCTCACAAATACTACATAAGTATTATTACATAGTACATGCAGTACATACATAACACATGCAGATGGACATTATATCTCTGCAGGGTTTTATCAATTTCTGCTTTGATTGATATTTCCCATTGATACAAAAGACACAGTTTACATATCTGAAATGTGGCATGGACATGTGAATTCTGAGCATGAATTGCCAATATCAAATTTTAATGAGAGTCTTAGCCTAGCCTACATTGCATCTTCAAGTATATTGTCCTAGGCCAGTAATTACAGTCTTTTATACAGGACCTATTTTAGGATACTGTTTTTATATAATGTATATTTTTATCTTGACTTTGAACGATCAGATCCTGTTTGTCATGTAAATTCTGCCTTGTGAATGCTTCACTGACTTAAAGGAACATCTCATCTTCCAAGAAATTGAAGCAGCAGTATTTTTCCTGTGATTGCTATGTATTTGCAGTTTTCTTCCAAATTCTTCTGAGTGAAATAAAGGTGATGGGGGGAGGTGGAAGAAGATATTATGGCAAATTTAAAATAAAGTCCATTCACAAATGAAAGAACTAAAATAGATTGTATTTAATTCTAATCAGAGTAAAAATAAATAAATAAAAAGAATCAAGTATTTATAATATGCAGGCTGAATGCTCAGTCCAACACAAAAGTGAATGGAGATCCTCTTCCTTTTTCTTGTTCTGCTCAATCTTCCACCTGAGTAAACTTGAACATGAGAAGCTTAACTGAGGTATCCTATGTTGAGTCACTGGTACAAGTCTCCCTGCCCAAGATTACTTCAGCTTTTAGGAATATTGCTTCAGTCCTGTTGGAATCACCTAGATCTGTGGGCTACAAGTTATATTAAAACTCCTCAAAAAAGTGACATATAAAGCAGTTGCTTTAAAATCAAACAAATTGAATATCTAAAATCATGCTACAAAGAATTTGTTCAAGAGGGGGAATTCTCATCAGTTTTGCCAGTTTTTACCAACTAAATATAAGTGAGGGTATTTTTTTTATACTAGTAGAGATGTTGGGTATAATAGATATTTTTCATGTCTTCCAGTAACCTACTCTGTTTTCCTTTCACTCTGCAAAATAGTATCTGTTTGGAATAAAAAGATGAGACAATTGCAGTAGCCCTGGTGTTCCTAAGTCCAGCAGCTGTCTTGAGCTGTATTCACACTGCTTATTTTTAAACATGCAAAACTACTGGGAGGAGAGCAGAGGAAACAGAAGAATTCAAAGTGATTACCAGAGTATGTTATAAATAATATGTAAAACAATGGTACGTAAATGTACCGTGGTGTAATTATAATACATCACCACAAAAACTTTTTATTTAATTACAGACCATGGAAAATGAGTCTCCAAAATCAGGCTGAATTTTAGACAAAGCTAAATAATGCTTAATGTTTCATAAAGGGGGCAACTGCATCCTCACTTCCTGTTGTAGAGGCAAACTTAATGCTAATAAATGACATTAGAGTAAAAAACTTTTTCCACTGGTGAGCAAAACAATGAGTCTGGATAAAAATCACATAATTTTCTCTGCATTTCCAGGATTTAGGATCTCACTCTCAGTTTTAGGATGACTTCCCAGTTCCACAAGTAAATTACTACCTGTCTCAAAAACATATGGGATTATATACATTTGTGTTTCAGTCTGCCAATAATGTCTTTGCAGGGATCATCCAGCAGCAACTGTACTATTGAAAGTGATCTGCTGAACTGATAAAACATTTCAAGATTTCAACAATTTGGTCATGGCACTTAAATGATACTGGCTGAACTCTGCACATATCCTAAATTATATGGTCAGGTTACTCAGAAAACATAACTCTGCATAAAAACAAAAAAAAGATTTCTCCAGTATCACTCATGTAAAGTAAAACAATGTGAAAGCCACATATATTGATGTCAGAATGAAAGTACAATGGTTTTTACATCATGAAATATAACTCAGCAAGCAGATGAGTCTTTTTTCATATAAGCCTCTTAGTTGTCTTCTAGTTTAGGAAAAGTGATTTGAAATATGGGTGACACTATGAGTACTATCTTGGGTCCATCTATGAATTCATTATATGAGTTCCAATTTATGTTATTTTTCATTGCAAAACAGTCAGAGTGGATTAAGTTTTTCTGAAGATGAAACGCACATGTTGGTAAATGAGGCTGTTACATTTCCTACTTCTTCAGAGTTAATTACTGGTCAATTCATATGGCATATAACTGATAATGAAGCTGACAAACTGGTGCCTCAGCAACTATCAGTAAATTTAAAATATAAGCTGCATTTTATATGAGTGTGTGAGAATAGGTATCATCTTGATAACTTTTTATATTATTAGTATCATTCAACAATTTAATTTGATGGCTAACCATCTTATTTCTGTCTCTATTTTTTTTTTAAATTTTTTACTCTACTGTAGGACAGGACGATTCGTGAATATTAAACCAGAAAGTCTGTCTGTATGAAAGAGAGGAATCCTTTTCACTAACACATTTAAGTATGGACTTAAATCCAACAGTCAGATCATTGCTCTGCTGCATTTTCAATTTGAAAGACCATGTAGGATATGCTAGCATGATATTACTAGAGATTTTTTGAAGAAGATTTTCTTCCTGTGGTCCATTTATTCTTTTCCAGTTATAAGTTATTTCAAACTGGAGTTGACTGTAGCTCCTGAGGCACACCAGCTGCCATGCTGCAATGCAGCATTGACCTCTGTGTTCTGGATGACTCCAACAAAATTGTTCGAGTCATTTGACATTAAAATAATGTTCAGTGACTCTGTCATTTTCAACCAATTTCCTGAATAATTTCAAATCTATTAATATACAGGAAACTGCTGCTTGACAAAGGTTGGATTCTGTGAATGCAGGAGCATCAGTTAATTTTTAACTTCCCTTATTATCTGAAATGAAACCTGATATGACAGACTCATTTTCAATACCAGATAGTGAGGAAGATGGAAGCAATGCACAAAACTGACATCCTTGTCTGAAAAATTGCAGTGATCTTTTATTTTCCTTTTAGCCCAATGTTTTACATGAAAAAAAGAAAGTTAAGCTAAAAATATAATGCTACTGCTACTGCACCAGGCTTAGGAGACTTTGCTCCAAAAATTCATGGAAATTCAGAAGAAACTTGAGTTTAAACAGGAATTTTGCCTTTACCCTTGTAGCTTATCAACTGAGCCTGTTGATAACAGTTACAAAACCCCAGCAACATTTTCTTTCTTTATCAGACTTCTTGGCTGCAATGAAAACAGAAGAACTATCTGACCTATAATAGGCACAATCTAAATCTTGTTACTGCTTCTTTCAATGTTACCTCCATTTTTATTTTCATGGTTTTACCTGATGACAATATTAAATAACAAAAAAAGCCAACATATAGCCTGGCACTTTAAGGTGCTGGACTCTCTTAAAAATTATGCCCAATTTTAAAGTTACCTTTTACATTTTAGACAGCTAACAATTCCAGCTGTGAGGTTTATACCAGATTATTTTTTTTCATGGCATCTTAGAGTAGATGCACTAAAGGGTGTCTGTGCCAAGCTACTTAAAGCTTGGTGAAAAGATCATTGCTCTGCTGATGTGACTGACTACATATTATGAGCCAGTAAGAACTGAATCATTGAAGAGTTTATTTTCAGCAGACAGAAAAAGGAATGATGTTGCTGGATTGAAAGATATGACATATTGTTTTACTTTGATGAATATTGAAGATTGTCTCTTAAAGAAAAATTGAAGACCGCATATCTTCACATGTCAAGAAATAGATAAGCCCAAGGGAAAAAAGGAAAGGGAACCATGAGCTAAAAATTGAACTGTTGAAATGTGGTGATGACTGTAGTCATTATACTGCTGTCAATTAGATTAGTAAGTAGCTCTGGAAATGGTATTGGTTGAGAAAGTAATGGAAAACTTATTTTGACTGCAACCAATTGGCTTACAGCAAATTAGCTAATGAGTGACTTGAGTTTTCAACTCAAAGGTGGATTTTTCAAACTCTCAATCATCTGGATAAATACCTAAAATGAGTTGGATGGTTATCTTCTTACAAAAAAATATCTCTGGAACACAGAAAATACCCAGCTCTTATGGAATTTTCCCCAAATAATTCTTAAGAAATGGAAAATATGCATATCTCTCCTTTTTTGAAATAGGCTGACTCTGAATATTCCTTTCTAGCAATTCCCAGTACTCACTCACAGAAAGGCAGAAGATCTCTCCAGACAGGACACCAGCTTTACCATTTGATGTAGGGAAAAGAACAACTGTGGAACAGGACAACTTTAGGCAAAGAAATTCTGCTCTGAGTCCCCAGCTCAATGAACACAAGCCTGGAACCACATGAAAAGAATATGACCACGTGCAAGGAAGTGACAAATTTGCTTTTTGGCCTTCAAAGCACGGCCCATCTCTTTCTTTACTCTCTGTACCTACTGGGTGCAGTTTGGTTTCTGGAAGGAGCTAAAAATCATGTTCCCATTCAATCTTAACAGCCTGATCCTTTATTTTTAATCTAGTGGAAAAAAAGGATAATCTCCATTTAACACTGCTCAACAAAACCTGGTAGTTCTTCAGTAGAGGTAGTTAATGTTAGGTATGCAAGAAGCGGGAAAATATGCCAGAGATACAGAAAAGCTATTAAAGTAGAACTTAATTCCTCATCTCTAGTCAGAGTTGAGACAATCTAAATAAAGTTTTGACATTATGCCAAAAATAGTGTTAGGTATATTCTTAATGTAGTCACAACATGACAGATATGAAGATCCATTAGCTCAGTTCTCTAGAGTTAATTGATGTAAACAAGTCTGAAGTCTAAACACATGTATCCATACAGGCTTTTCATATGCATACCAAAGCTATTTTTCAAGTAATATAATTTAAATTGATACATATTTTAATACAGGAAAAGCTTACTTCACAGTTAAAGGCATTGAATGGCTGAATTTCTGTGTGTTTGTCTCACACAGAGTAGGAAAAGAAAGCAGTAATAATAGCCATGAGTCAAAGCTGTGGTAGCAGATTTCAAACTGTAACATCTGTATATGTTCACTAAAAATATGGCTCTAATAATTGCAAGATCGTTCCATCCAGTATTTATTACAGTGATGATGTACTGATGACACAGTACAGTTTTATAAAACCCAGACTCTTTAATCCATTTTTCTTGTCTCTTTGGATGGTGGCCATACTTCAGATGCACTGCACTGCTGACAAATGAATGAAGAATGCAGAATGCCTTTTCTGTCAGTGGCTTTATAGCAGGATTGTCTACTTCTTATTGTAGATAAAAAACCTGCATGAATGTGCAGCCATGCTGAAGACAGGGAACCTGAAATGCTTTCTTATATCTTGCATGGGACTAATTCAGTCAGGTGATAGAGAGATTTCATTTCATTCTTCTCATTTTTGAGGATTTCGCTTATTCTCTAAAAATGAAGTTCTTGAGATTTTACTAAATATGGAGATGGAGAAGCAGAAGAATTTGTTTAGAATATAAACCCATTTCAGCTGTGAATTCTCAATTTATTTTTTACTATTCTAGTTTTTATTGACTTTTTGTAATCACTTTTCATACCTCTTATTTCAGCTTTTTTGTTGTTGTTGTTACAGCTTCAGTTTATTTTTTAGAAAATATAAAGGAAATATAATTTTTAGGATACCCTATCCTAAAGTACCCCAAATCCTCAGCAGGCAAGAAATACGTCCACTAAAATCACTAACAGTCTTGCTGAGCAGCTTTTTAATTTGTATCTGTTGTTTGGGACTGAGGAGTGTCTTTTTATTCTACATAATTCTGAGCAACAGTTAGGGCACCAATGTTCAGCACCTAGCAGAAAAGTCCTATAAAATTAAATAATAATAATAATACATAATTATATATAAATAATAAATACATAATATCTGTATATCTAGAGAACAACAGTATTGTGATCATCTGTAACAAAAATATAGGGATTTTGATTAGACACAAAAAATATCTACAGTTATGTCTTGATTATATGTACAAATAAAAAGGTGATAATGACCAGGTTTGGTAAGAAAAGGCTGATAAAGGAAACAATCTTCTTTTTCATCTTTTATGGAATGAAAAACATGTCATTACTTCTGGCAAGTGAAAAGGTCCTTCACAGGAGAACTGCAGTCGCTCTTCAAGAACAAATTTAGGAGAACATTGTCCTTTATTATACATGAAATAACTTGTACAAGAATTACTTTTTACTAATGAATTCAGTTAACAAGTTAATACTAAACATTCTATTCTTAAAATAATATTAACATGTTAACACGAGGGCAATAAAACATATACCCTAACATATGATCCAATCCAATTCCACCTGAAAGGATTAGAAAGACTACCACTTCCTTAGAAAACATTCACTCAAGCCATTATGGAGGAAGGCTTTTGAAGTTCAAGTGTTTGTTATTAGAATGAAATTTTCAAACCATTCCTAAATTAAACAAGCAAACAAACAAACAAACAAAAAACCACCCAGCAGTTAAGTAAACAGCAGAAAACCTGCAGTAAAGGCTGGTAATCAGAGGGCAATTTTTTTAATCACATTTTACTGTAGCAGATAACACAATTGATGAAACACAGCTCATCATATAATTATCTCATATTACTGATATGGTTGAAACAGAACAGTAACTATATACTTCTGCCACTTCTCTGTCCAAACACTGTCTCTAAAATACTATGGACTTCTAACATAACACAGACTGCTTACCTTTAGCCAGCCAGGCTGTAGGAACTCTGGAGTTGCCCAAACAGAGCAGTTTATCTATCCAGCCACTAATGATGACATATATATGATTAGGGGAAGACAGGCTGCTTCCAACTGCTTGGTGGTGCTTCTGGTCCAAATTGCACAAATACTTCTGGATGGCATGAATTCCTTTTCACAGAGGAAAGGGTAGTTATTTGATCTATTTCCTGAAAACAGTCATCAGCTTAAAATAGCACCAGAAACTTGCCTAAAGTGTCCAGTGCATTAACGCCAGGATCTCTTCAAATATCTCTCTTTAACACAGAATTTCAGTTCTATGAAGTTATTACCCAGCAGCTAGATCATGAAAATCACCTGTTTGTGCAAAAACTACAAAGGCGGCGGTGAAATTACTTATTTAACAAAATATTAATTATAGTAATGGTCCCTACAATAATTATCCAGTATAATAAATCGTAAAACTATTCACTGATTAAACTTTTTCAGACAGGGGGAAGTTTCCAGCAGCCTGCAATAGTATTTTCCTGAACCAATTACAGCTCCTCATTCTGCAAGGAATGTGGGAGAGGAAAACTGCATCACAGAGAGAGGATAAATATTCAGTTGTTCTGGATTTATAGCAAGCTAAAATTTTTCAAAAGGCAGGAGATTGAGTTCTTGCTGATGGTCTTAATAAGAACTTGTCTAATAGCACCCCTTTGTAGGAACTGAGTATGTATAGCGTGCAATCAAATAAATTGGATAATCACTTTCTCCTAATGGTCTTGTGGTGATTGTGGTGACTGAAGATTCAGATGCTTTCAGATATTCTACGTGTTTGGATTTTAGTGTAAAAATAGTAGGCAAACTCTGCATTACTTCAGACTGTTCCAAGGATGAAAACATGACATAGGCTTGGCATGCTTCCCAGATTGAACTTGACCTATAGCAGTTTTTCATTATTTAGGTAGTGAAAAGATAGGGGAAATGTGAGGAGGGTCCACTATATTTCTTCAGAAAAATGGTTATGAATAAATCCGTATGATACAATTTACTCAGTTCTCAGTCCTCCCATTCCATTTGTGTGCTCAGCACTTCAAACTGATTATTCCCCAAATCAAGCTAATAGGCCAATTAGCTGAAAGTAAAGGTAAATTAGACATTATAAATATAGCATAATTAGATTTACTGACAATTAATGAACTGCTGCAGATACAGCACATCCACAAAGGAATATCAGGAAGAGGAGAAAAAAGGACTGATCTGAAAGTATAATTTTTAAAATATTTTTATGCTAGAAAAGATTCATTTTAGTCTTCTCTCTTTTGATTGCTATCAGCATTGCTATATTATTGTCATAACAATCAGTATACAAGTAAGTAAAAAATTATTGTCTTTCCTAAATCATGGTGTATAGGCTGTGTAATATCTTGCTGAGCAGCAGATTTTTACCACTGATAACTTCAGTACTCTACTCTGTTGGCACCATTAGATCTATCCAGTAGTTAACAGTCATTGTGAAGGTCAAAGTGGAAAATAAGGATTGCCAACAGTGGGAATTTCAAGATGTGGCTAAGTATCTTTGGATGTTAGCTGCAAATAAGCATTGAGTCTTGAAGGCAAACACACAGATGACAAAAATGGTTAGAGATTTTAATTCCTTCCTGTCATCCCCTTCTTCACCCTCATTCCTCTCAGCTTTTAGCAACAAAGACATCAAACATCTTGGTTCCACCCCTATTGCTTTTGAAACATTGAATGATTGCTAGCTTGGAGCTGGATGCTTCCAAGTTCTAACTTGGGAGATATCTTTGATGGAATTCAATATACAAAGGGATCTTGTTGCCATTTTAGGTGCCCTGGTGCCATTTGAATTGGATCATCAGTGGCAGGTAGAAGCTATATAAGAAAACTCACGGTGCCTAAAATGGCACCAAATCCTTTTTTAGGCAGCTGAATCAAACCTCACATATCACTTCATGCATCTAAGAATATAAGCTGGAATCCAGTTTGAAGTTAAAGTGGGACTAAACTTTTGTGTCTAGAATCAGGATTCTAGGTGAATGTCAGATGCCCTTGCTCCCTTTGCAGTCATTGGGCTTGGCTTATTTGCCAATATGCAGCTGCTTGTGCCATGACAGGCACTGTGAGCTGTAAGTCCTGGCCTCCATCTGCTGCTCCAAAAGGTGTGTATCTCATCTAGGCCCTGCTGCATTCATTTGTCAGTCCTGTGCAGTTGTATAAAGCTGTATAGAATGCCACAGACATTTCAAAAGATAGCAAGCATGGACAGCTGAGCTGGACATTAGCTGGCCTTTTCACATACAGCTCTTGTCAGATCAGCTGTCAGATCACTGTTACAAACTGTATGAAATAAACTTGTTCCTCCTAAAGTCAGCAAGAAAACAAGGCCCTTCCAGAAAAGGGTTCATGAAAATTTCACTTCAGAGCATCATCATTACTTCTCACTTTGAGGAGGACCCAGTTCTGAAGCAGCCTGCAGCTCCTGCACTGGAGCTGACAGCCCAGGTGGATGTCTCAGATGGCACGTGGGTCTAGACAGATCTGCATGATCAGCTGAGTCATGGAGTACCCCAACCTAAGGATGAGCAGGCAGCAGAAGACACACATGTAAGCACTGGCTGGGAGTCTGGGAGCAGGTCCAAAGCTCATGGAATCTGCAGATGCAGGCCCCACAGACAAGGTGCTGCCCCAGCTGATCCATGATCTCAGCCAGGAATAGCAGAAAGGGTGGGATTATGTAAAATCTTCTGGTATTTTGCACCCTCCTCTGTGAGGCTGCTCTGAGCCGTTGTCCAGCCAGCAACAGGCAGCTCTTGCCTACTCAGCCTGCCTGGGACTTTGGGAGGACATTTAATTCATTCTAAATTTTGAGCAGCCAGAGCAGTTCCTGTGCTGGAATGTGATTCCAGTAGGAAGGAGAAGCTTAGGCTGTAATGCTAAGTCATAAGGTTGACTTCAGCAGGTCAACATTACCTATGCATTGCCATAAGTATTCAGTCTTTGGCAAATTTGATAAAGGTACTTAGCGGCCTAAAACATTTGAGTGGAGCTTGTTTCATTTTAATCCCACAAAACCACTTTCAAATTTTACCTTACGCCATTCAAAATTAAGTCTTCAACTTATGTGAAAGACATAACTATACATTTTCCATTACAGGATGTTCTTTGTGGATAAATACATTAAAGATTGTGAAGTTAGCCATATTGTATATTTTATAATTATCATAGTTATTGACTGAAAGCAAATGCATTTCCTTGAGCAACTCATCTTATCAGAGTATACTTTCAACCTTCATAGTGCTCAAATGGGGAAAAAAGAAAAGACAAGAAAGTAACCCTAGTATTCCACAGGTCTAATATTATTACTGCAGCAAAACTGTTTCTTGCTCATTTTAGTGTCATCCACTAAAGATGTTAATATATTTCCTGGTAATTTCAGAAATTCTGATTAACTGTCATGGTGCTATTTCAAAATATAGATTACAATGTTTGCATAGCTGAACCTCATAATTATATTCTCTTAATGTAAAGCACTTGTATTAGGTATATTGTGGAAGACAGAAGCAAATTCTAAAATTAACATTATGTCACTGTACAGGGCCCTTTCTTCAAAGACAAACTCCTGCCTATATTTAGTATTATCTAGAGATATCTGCAAATGTCATATATGACCTTCTGGTTTTACTTGACCACTTCAAGCTACATACAAGGTAAACATTTAGCTAGACTTTTCCACTTTTATGAATCCAAACCATTTCCTGCCCAAAGCCCACCTTGAAGTCTCTGCAAATATTTCCCTGTCTGGCTGTGCAAAGAGCTTTACCTGACTGCAGTTTAATAAATTTTTACTCACCTCTTTCAAAACATAAAGGTCATTAGTGTGCTCTTTCTTCTTTTTCCTCATGAGATAAAAATTATTCTGAGGACAAATTTAAACCAGAAACCAAAAGAATAATATGACTTAGGGTTCTAATATTTAGCTAAGGCTATTAAACACCTTTTGTTCCACCCATCCCAGTATTTTAGACATAGAGTGAATTCTATCTAGCTGCTGGTGAACTCTGATGTCACTGTCTAAAACCAAGAGCAGTTTTAGGACCACAGGAAAATTGGATATGGAAGGGATTATAGGAGGCCTTAGAGTTCAATATCTTCAGAGTAGGGTCAGCTGTGACATTTTTCCCCTGGTGAGGACCTTCTGCTCCAGACCATAGCTGACCAATTCAACAAGGGCTCAGCCTTCTGAAGATCCAAACTACACAAATTCCTTTTGAAATGAGCTGGTGGTAAAGAATTTCTACCAGCCCCCACAGATTTCAATAGGGAATTAAAGGTACTCAGCTGCTTACAGGCTCAACCCAGATAAAAGAATAGAGCATAGCATCTGTAGGGGAGAAGTTCCTTACAAGGGAATTATTTTTTTGTACACTCACCAATTAAAGAGCTCTCCCCTGGGCTACCAGAAGCACTGAAAATCTTGTGAGCCTGTGCCCTTTCAGCAAATGAAGAAATACATAGGGGGCTTGCTCCAGAAAGCCAAATCAATTTCAAACTTAGTGACTCATGAGCCTTGTTGAATTTAGTGCAAGAACAAACAGATGTTTCAAGGAAATAAACATCACCATTGAAAGTACAAGCTTTAATTCATTAAAAACGAAAAAAGCCTGCTCTCAGAATGATTTTTCTTCTTTTTTGATTCTTTAAAATCATAGCATAAGAGTTTAGAAGATGATAACTTGAGGGCCTGGGCTCTGCTGTGCCTCCATGAGCTGTGCAGTTTTGAAGAATCTATACAACTCTACATCTAATCATCAGCTGGAGTTACCCAGTGCCTTCTTTTAATTTCACTGGAAATGATGCTAGCAGAAGATGATTATACTGGTAAAGACCAGGCATCTCAACAGTTAGACACTGAACAGAATAGTTTCTGAATAGTCACTTTCATTTCATAATGTATAAAGGATCTGTATAAAGGATTTTTGTAGCCTTTAAAAAATTTTACTAGAAAATAAAGTAGTTGTAATAAATGCTACTCCTAGAATAAATATATGAAATCCCATTGAAAATTCCCTTCCTTAGAATAAAAAAAAATGTTCCCTTATGCCTTCCAGAATTCAATAAAATATTCATTGATGTTGAAAGGGTGGAAGGGAAAATCTCATCATTTGTGTTTGCTCTTTTTCCTTAACTCTTACTTCTCATACTCTTTTCTCAAATATAAAGAACACTTACACTGTTTCTTTTATTTAATTTGAGCCTTAAAAATTGAATTTACTTACCATTTTTAAGAAATATATTATCTGAATTCCTACTGTTTTCACTCTATATCCATAGAGTTATGATGTCTTTATACAGTTTGCAAATGAAGGACCCCAGGATAGCTTTGTAAAAAATCAGTGGAGAGTAGTTCACAGAATATTCTGAGTTGAAAGGACTTGAACGGCCTATAACTAAGCTGTGGCTGTGGAAAGATGTGATATGGTGTAATCACGACAGCATGATGTAAAAGTTGTATGGACCTCTACAAAGGCAAAATTAAATTGATTTTACCCATAGCAGACTAGGAAGAAATTAATACCTCTACTTGAAAAGTTAGTGTGAAGATATCTGAAGACAAGCAGAATAGCCCTTCATCTCTAAACTGACATCTAATGCACTCAGTAATTCCCCATAAACTAACTTTTTGGCTACAGATTTATTCTCTTCTCCCTTGAAATACAGTGCCTGTACTTAGACATTTTGGTTGAGCAGACAACTAACACAAGCACTATGAGCTGTGTCTTTTTCATGATCTCTGTTGCAAGACCTGATCTCACAATTTGATCTGTATGGGTGGGTAGACCCTTTCTCTGTAGCCCAGCTGGCCTAACTCATCACACACAGTTGTGACCAAGAAGAGTATTAGAGTTTGGATCAAATTTGTAGGAGGTTAGGTGAGATAGAACATATAAGTTCTTCTAGAAAGTATTCCTTTCCCTAACTGTACTGACCTTGAATTTATGTACTTGTTTTAAAATTTAGCATTCTTACACTACTGCTTTAATTTTACATCCATGTTATATTTTAATATGCAATAATATTGAAATGGCAGGGGGAAATACATGTGTTAAAAGGCGTGAATGGACTAATATAGTGCTTTCCCTTCAACAACTTTACTTAGAATTCTTAATCAAGCAAATTTCTGAACTTTTACAGGCAGCCAACATATTAACAAAGAAAATATGTTCTATTTATGACTCTATGGAATGTTTCACTCTCTATCCTTCACCATAAGGACATACAAAATTCTAATTTCAGTCCCAGCAAAACTTGTAGAGTTTTCACATTAGTCTTCATGATAAATGTATCAAACAATTCATGAGAAAATGTGAAAGATGATTGTCTGGTCTAGAGTTCTCGCAGAAATATTTGGTAGAGGCAGATTTTAGTTTTAACTAATGTTTGCAATAAGTAAGGGGAGAATTCTGTGATAAGGACTGGGAGGGCTGTTTCCATCCAGGTGGAAGAGAGGGAGAACCAGTTTAACTGGACTGTGTTGAGCAGACACAGCACACTGGCACACTGGGCCCACACAAGTAAAAGGCTCTAGGAGATAGGGGTGCAGCCTAATGCCATTAAGTCATACAGGGGAAAAACCCACTTGTACTTCTGGCCTGGCAAGGGGATCCCAACAGCTGACTGGTTTGGAGACTGAAGTCAACCTGACCAGGAAGGAGTAACAAAATAACCCCTATGGAGATTGGCTCAGAGGTTCTGTGCATCATTCATAGAACCATAGAACCATAGAATCATAGAATCAGAGAATCATAGACTATGCTGAGTTGGAAGGGACCCATCGAGACCAACTCCTGGGCCTCTGCAGGACACCCCAAGTCACCCCCTGTGCCTAAGAGTGTTGTCCAAATGCTTCTTGAACACAGACAGCCTTGGGGCTGTCCCAGTGCTCTACCACCCTTTGGTTGAAAAACCTTCTCCTGATATCCAACCTAAACCTCTCCTGACTCAGCTTCAGACCATTCCCTCAGGTCCTGTCACTGGTCACAAGAGTGAAGAGATCAGTGCCTGCCCCTCCTCTTCCCACCAGGAGGAAGCTGTAGACTGCAACAAGGTCTCCCCTCAGTCTCCTCAAGGCTGAACAGACCAAGTGACTGCAGCCGCTCCTCCTAAGGATTCACCTCCAGAACCTTCACTATCTTTGTAGCCTCCTTTGGAGGATCTTTAACAGCTTAAAGTCTTTCTTATACTGTGGCACCCAAAACTGCCCACAGCACTGAAAGTGAGCCTGCCCCAGCTCAGAGCAGAGCAGGACAATCCCCTCCCTTGCCCAGCTGGTGATGCTGGGCCTGATGCCCCCCAGGACACTCTTGGCCCTCCTGGCTGCCAGGGCACTGCTGGCTCCTGTTCAACTTGGCATCCACCAGGACCCCCAGGTCCCTTTCCTCAGTGCTGCTTTCCAGCCCCTCATTCCACAGACTGTCCGTACATCCAGGGTTGCCCTGTCCCAGGTGCAGAATCTGGAGCTTGCCCTTGTTAAACTTCATATGGTTGGTGATTGCCCAGCCCTGTAATTTGTTGAGATTTCTCTGCAGGGTCTCCTTGGCACAGACAGTTTCAGGAGAGGGTATTCCAGGGACCCATAAAGGTACTGGTGAGCTTTTAGTGTAGCTGTCTTGGAGACAGAGGAAATTGGGCAGCTATGTACCTTGTCCAGTCTCTCAGAGGAATCTTCTGTTGTAGGATTAATGAAAGCTGAAGAAAGATAGATCATGATTGCTACCAACAATGTCACACTAACCGAGACTCCCCAGTTCCCATCCATAAGCTGATGTGTCGACTGCAGAGCCAAGGAGTGATCGGCAGCACTCACTCGGCCTTCAACATTCCCATATGGCCAGTGCAAAATTGTAATTGAGAATGGAGACTAACTAGATTATTGTGGACTGAATGAGGTCTTGGCACTGCTGGCACTGTGCCAATCATGCTACAATGTCCATGTGAACTGGAGTCAAAGGCAGCCAAGTGATACACCACAGTTTATATGGCTAATGTGTTCTCCTCAGTCCTGCTGGAGGCAGGGTGCAGACCACAGCTCATTCTCCTCTAGAGCAGCATCCAGTACATCTGGAGATGATTGCCCCAGGGATAGAAACACAGCCCTCCTGTCTGCCATGGACTGATCCAGACTGCAGTGGATCAGGCTGAAGCTCCAGAATGCCTGTGGTACATTGATGATATCATTGTGTGGGGCAATGCAGAAGTAGTTCAGAAAGGGAAGCACATAGTCAAAGTCCATACAAAAGTTGTTTTTTATATACTAAAATTTTTTTAAAAGGCCAACAGGACATCTAGTTTTTAGGAATAAAATGTCAAGAAGGACATCATCAAATCCCAGTAGATGTGATCAACAAAAAAACAACTACATCTCCACTACCTAACAAAAGCATAGTGGGTTTTTAGAGAATGCAGGTTCCAAATGACAGTCTGATTGCCAGCCCTCACTATCAAGTGACCTGGAAGAAGAATGATTTCAAATAGGGCCCTGAGCAGTGAAAAGCCTTTGAATAAATCCAACAGGAGAGTTCAGCTCAGGTGAATCCCTGCTGAAAAGGCTCCAGCATATAATAACTTACCAGAAATTGAGAAAAAATATGCCTTGTTTACTGATGGGTGGAAGTCATCTGTATGGAGTCCTCTATGCTAAGTCTCAGAAACTGCTGAAGAAGAAGGGAAATCGAGTCAGTTTGCAGAGTTGAAAGCTATACACTTGTCTTTAGGCATTGCTGAAGGAGGAAAATGGCCAATCCTTTGTGTATATACTGACCTCAAGGAGGACATCAATGTATAGATAGGCTCATGATTGAGGGGTGGACTTGATGTGAATGTGAAACCTGTGCTGTAATTATCAAGGCACTCCTTTAAAGCATATATGCTATGAAGGACAATGGCTGAAATATAAATATGGGGAGGTCTGGAAGATTGACTCTATCACACTTCCACAAACCTGCCAAGTCATGGGGCCTGTCTCTGCCACTTTGGATTCAGGGATCTCAGTCCAACTCCCCTTCAATAGTACTATCAAGGGTTTGACAGTAAATATCACCCAGATTAATGAAAAATGAATTTTGTTTAAACCACACAATCTCAAAGGTAGTGGCATCAGATTTGGCTTCACACACCACACATTTTAGGAGAATTATTATATGGTAATTTATAGCTTAATATCTGATGCTTTTCCCATCTTATAAGATCTTTGTAACTTTAAATACTGAGTAAAGGGGAAATAATTTCTAATGTTACTTTACATTAAATAGATTAAATTCAAGTACAGAGTGCTACAAGTTATTCTTCTAATACCAGGTGTTGCAGAACTAATTATTACATTGATTCATAAAAACACTCAAAAACTTTAACAGAATTTATCCTACAACAACACTGGTACCAGCTATACAAGCCAGCTATAGCCCCATGGAATTGCCTGCTACATCCTGAGGTTGGTTTACCTATCTTTATAATTCTCTATAAATGTTCATATTGCACTGCCACTTCTTGGTGATCTTTCTAACACTTGGCCTGATGCTGATGACCTTGCCCCTCATGTTAATGAAATAGCCTGGTGATCTCAAATTTTATCTATTTACAAATTTATCAAATTAATTTAACTTGTCAGAGATATCAGGAAATATTTACTACCTTATATTAACCATGAAAAAATGTCTTAATATCCCAAGCAAAGCTCAGTTTTACAGCTTTTGTGTTTCCATTTATCTTCAAAGCCACCTCTTTTTTTCTGTGAGCACTCTGTAGATGTTTTTAACATTCCCATTAATGTGTCACCAGAGCACTAGTTGCACAAGAATATGTCTCTTGTGATACACTGAAATACTTAAAAGAATGTTGTCTTAGGCTCTAGATAGCTGGGACATATTTCTGCTTATTACTGGTATAAATTAATGTATAAATAAACTGACCTTTTATATTTTTATTCACTAGGAAAAAATTATAACTGAGATTCTTGTATTTTAATAAAAATAGTTTGGTTAAGACCATGGTCCATCCTTTTTCAGTGTGAATCCTTCACAATCTACTTTCATTTCCTCAGTCTGTATAAACAAGAGGTGAACACTGGAGAAATATTCTTCAAGTGTTGGTCAAAAGCATAAATGTTGCTAAATTTGGTATCTGTCCTACTAAAGGAGCTGTAACAACCCTCTTAAAACAAGGATAGATACTCTGAATGTGTAACTCACCTCAAACAATTAGTTATGCATTCTGTGAAATCAGCAGCTCCTAACACTAGCCTGTAACATCTCATGGTCAAGAACACACAGCTGGATTCTGTGATTTATGAAAGATGTGTCATTAGGATGGAAAATGCAAGAAATTCAAGCAGTGTGGATAACAGTTGAAAATCTTTCTTCCCATTAAGATACCCTTTAGAAGGGATATCTCTGGAGGGCACTGAAGGATGAAGGAAGTCTACAAACCTCAGACATGTTTACAAATTGAAGTAGGAAAATAATTTATTAACCTTATAATTACAAATGAGTTCTTCATTTTATTTGAATATGCCATAATTCCCAGATACAGCCTTTTTAACAGTAAGGGTCTTTCCTTCACTCCTAACATCTAATTAGTTGTAAATGGTGTTACTTCAGTTTTCTTGCAATTACTGACATTTGTGCAACTCTCCTTAACTTGATCTGAAAAACTATGATTTTTTCTGCTCAATTATCTCATTTACAAAGATCATTTAAATAAAACTGTCTGATTTTGCATTACAGAAGTGGACCTTCCTGCATACTAAGGATTCACGTGCATTCATCCTCATGTGACATAGCCTGAATGATCAGGGAGCCAACGACCCAAGATTTTATTTCTACACAACTGAGGTCAGCCCATCCCAGTGGTTGTAGGAATGCTTGCACTGACAACACCTTAAGAAGTATTTACCTACTCTTGTCTAGCTGTTGATAATTGCAAGATATCTGAAATCAAATCAGGGACAGCTAGCTCATTCTTATTAGAGAAATAAAAAAACTGTTCCTTCTTAAAAAGGCTCTGGCTGAGACATTTTATTTTCATATCTAAATGAACACTCCCACAAATTTCAAGGAGTAATCCCTGAGATATAACCTAAATTGCTGTAGTCTGCACATTCCAAAGTGGAGGGGTTGCCAGAGAAATTCTCCATTTTATACTTCACACTTGTATATCTATAATGCATAAATCTGTCTTTAAGTCAAAGATTTTGCAATGTATCATTTAAAATTTATCATCACAGGTGAACTTTATCACAAGTACGATGAGTAACATAGAAAGTAAAGAAAAAAAAACAAATAATGTATGGTAATGATTATTAATATTACCAATGATTCATCAGATTTGAAACCTCACATATCACAGAATTCTTAGGATTGGAAGGGATTTCTGGAGATAATCTAGTTCAATCTCCCTGCCAAGGCAGGGTCAGCTAGAGCAGGTGACACAGAAATGCATCCAGCTGGATTTTGATTCTCACCAGAGGGGAGAATCCACAACATCCTTGGGCAGCCTGTAGTCTGCCACCCTCAATGTAAAAAAGTTCTTCTTTATGCTGAGGTAAAACTTCTTTTGTTTAGTTAATGGCCATTGCTCCCTGTTCTGCCACTGGGCACCACTGAAGAAAGTCTGGCACCATCCTCTTGGCACCAGCCTTTGAGATATTTGTATGCATTGATGATATAAATATGCATCCCCTCCCAGTTTCTAATTAAGACTAAGCGGGCCCAGCTTTCACTGTCTCTCCTCATGAGAGAGATGCTCTAGACCCCTAATTATCTTTGTAGCTCTCCACTGGATCCTCACCAGTAGGTTGTTCTCTTTCTTGTACTTAGGAGGCCAAAACTGGACACAGCACTCCAGATGTGGCCTCACTAGGGCCAAAGTAGGGAGAGAGGATCACTCTCTTGCTCTGCTGATCACACTCTTCCCAATACAGTCCAGGATACCTCTGCCACTCACAGTCTACTTGTCATCCACCAAGGCTCAGAGCTGCCCTCTAGGAGGTCAGTCCCCAGGCTGTGATGGTACTTGGGGTTATTCCTCCCCAGGTGCAGGATTCTGCATTTGCCCTTGTTGAACCTCATTAGGTTTCTCTCAGCCCAACTCTCCAGCCTGTCAAAGCCTCACTGAATGGCAGCACAGCCTTCAGGTGTATCAGCCACTCCCCCAGTTTATATCATTAGCAAACTTGCCAAGGGTCCATTCCATCCCTTCATCCAGGTGATAAGTTAAAGTTAATAAGATAAACAATTTGAATGAGACTGGAATCAACATTGTTCTCTGGGGAACACCACGGACTACATGCCTCCATCTGGATTCTTCTCTGATCATGACCCTCTGAGCTCTGCCATTCAGCCAGATCTTGATCTACCTCACTGTCCTTTCACTTAACCTATGTTTCCTGAGCTTACATACAAGGATATTATGTGAGACAGTGTCAAAAGCCTTGCTGAAATCGAGGTAGACAACATCCACTGCATCTGCTTGTGGACCCATCCTGCCATGCTGTCACAGAAGGCTACTAGATTGGTCAAGCATGACTTGGTGTATCTATGCTGACTAATCCTCATGACCTTTCCTACTACATGCTTGGTGATGACCTCCAGAATGAGCCATTCCACCACCTTTTTAGGGATCAAGGTGAGATTGACTGGTCAGTATTTTTCTGAGTCCTCCTTATCGCCCTATCAAACCAGTCTTTGTTAAGCTGAGCTTTGTGAGAAATGATACCTGAAGCAAGAGAAGAGTTTGTAGCTTTTAAATCATATTAAATGAAAAGCAAAAAGCAGAGCTAATACTTTATCAGAAGTGTAGTAACGAACAGTGAAAACTGCAGGAAGGACATGCAACCAAGGACAATTAATGACTACATTAAGATACGTGCATTGTGCAGCTGAGGTGTGTGAGTGCAGCACAGGAAGGCATATGAGCCATTTTCAGTCTGGTTAGTATGTGTATGAAATACAGCCATGCCATGGGTCTCAGATTTAGTGCAAGATAGCAAGAAGTATGCAGATGTAAGTTCTCTGAACCCCTCCTGGAAGTGGCTTCGTTGCTTTGCACTGTGCTTACCTGTAGGGGTAACATGGCAGTTCTCCTCTGGTGCTACTCATGCTTACAGCTGAGGATATGCTCTTGATCAGCCTTATGCATTATTGCAATTGAACCTCACAATTTCATGACAGACACACCTTAATGCTGCTATCAGCATCCTCAGTGAGACTGCTAAAAGCCTGGGTAGAAACTCGGTGCCTCAGGTGTTGCACTGAACTTGATTCCTCCAGGCATCCACCACTTTCTCTGCAGTTCCTTGTGCCTACTTACAGTTAGCAATTCCTAATGGTGGGATATGATCTCTTCTCACAAGGGCAGACAGTCTTGTCAATGTATTTTATTTGTACCATCTGGCTTTGTAGCTTAATCTGAGAAACATATGGGCAACTTCAGAACAAGTGAAAATAAAACATTATGTGCAACAGGCTGTGGAAACAATCTGCCACTCTTACTTGGCAGATCCCTCTCACAAGTAAATGTCATTCAGGAGTGTAGCTGTGAAGACAAATGGTGTCCCATGCAGCCCCAGGTGCCAGGCACTGAGCGTGTCTGTGGATGTCAGAAAACGTGGTGTGTGGGTGTGCTCCTGGGTCAGCTGCTGGAGCAGCTTCTCTGTCCTGAGAGGGCACTGTGAAATGCAGGACTGTCTTTGCTTTGGAGAGAATGACAGGTGTGCTACTAGCAAAATTCAGCTTCCTCCTAAATCCTTCTGAACTGATGCAAAAATGTTATCCAGACTCATTCCCTGAAGCCTATTTGTTATTAAACTCTGTGTGAATAGTTAAGTTTTTCAGCAACAGGTAAACAAAATCGGCACAGTTCTGAGCTCTGCTTCTGAAAATCTCTGGAAGAGATGTCAGCAGAAGAGCAGGATGAAACTCTCAGCTTGGTTCTCATCTCTCAGAAAGCTTGAAAGGCAAAAGCAGTGTTACAGATTCATACCTATGTTTTTCTTTAAATATACATGCACTTCTCACATTTGTACAAATGTACAAATAATTGCCAAGGCAGACGAGAGAACAAGGGTGAAAATAGTCATTCACCCTTTTGTGGGAAAAAGTCTGTGGTTGAAGGTGAAAAAGTTTTGTAGACTTTCCCTTTCTAGCTAAGATTTGGCAGGGGCTGCCCTTGGGGCAGTAGTGGTGAAACTGGGTAGCACTGACCTCTTTTCTTCCTTTCCTGGAACAAGAAAATGCTTGGAATCCCTTTGCTTTGACTCCAGGGCACTGCATGAGAAGTACTGTTAATTCTTTATCCTGGTCTCAGGGACAGCATCAGCGCCTGAATTTCTTGCACTTCCTCATGAGCCTCTGGCATCTTGACATTTATTCAGTTTGGTTGACCTCTGGTGCCTTTATGTATCTTTAAAGTTCATTCCTGTGCAACTGTCAATACATCTATTTTGTAGCTTTGAAATAAGAAGCTTTAGGGTGACTAAAAGGATGCTTGTAACTGTTCAGTCAAGTGTGGTTGTGATTTTAAAGACCTTGCTGTTTTCGGTTGACTTTTTACTAATATCGTATCTATTTTCATCTTTGGAAAATACGTTGCATTTTCTAACTCTTTAACGTGTGTTTCATGAAGCAAGCTGTAAGGTAGAAACAGAAGTAATTTTGGGATCAAAATTTATCCTCAAAATATTCTCTGGAGCAAAAATTTGTTTACCCTTCAATCCTTTATAATCATAAAATCAGTTTTTCCCAGTGTTATCATAAAGCAGAAAGTAGACTTTGAGCTGTATGAAATATTTTTAATATGATACTCAAACAGAAGTAAGAAGCGCAGACTATATAAAATGTACTAGTAATTGAGCACTGAGATTGAGGTTAAGTTCTGGAAGAGCTCCCAAGGAAATGAGGGGATATGATGGGTCAGTTTAATTCTCTGCTGAAAAGAGACATGGCTGTTATCTAATTTGTTACATTACATGTGACATTCTCATCTGGATAGAGCTGCAGGAGTTTTAGCAGCAGCTCTATTTCTATTTGCCCATGATATGTCAGTGCAATAGCATGATAAGCCTAATGCAAATATTTCAGGGTGTCTTTTCCAGTTTAGGACCACAAAACCCCACTATGTTTCACCTTTTCCAGTCCTATGAAAGAAGTAAATCAATCGGCAGATTCGAGTGGGCTGCAGTAAGCTCGGTTGTTCTAACTCAAAACAAGATGTGTTTTGTTCTCTGGTCTGGGGCACAAGATACATGTAGGCTGCACAGACAGCATGAAAAGAAATGACAGTGACATAGTTGTTGCAGAAAATGTCAATTTTATCCTCAGAAACCCTTGCCTTTCCAAGCTGTGTTTACAATGTAAAGCACCATTGTTTTCCATCTCCTTGGGAGATTTTTACTGTCAGGGGAGTCAAAGGACAAAGTGTAGCCTATTTGATGAGCCACAAAAATATTTTTTGCCTGTCCAGAAACATAACTCTGTTGTGGGCAGCTGTGCTGTGCAGCAGCAGGAGATGGCTAAGGTGTGCCTCATAGGAAACTCTGATAATCAAACCTGGAGATGGGGTAGTCACAAGTTTCATTGCTAACTAAGGAGAGTCACAGCCTTCACTTTGAAATTAAAAAAATTTCTGTCCCAATGACTTGTGCCAGCTGGTTGCTGCAAGCCCTGGGCACTGAGCAGATGTCTCAGGATGTTCAGCTGACCAGCACCATGCCAGGCAGCTCCTCCTTTCAGCAAGGCACACTTCAGGGATATTTCCCATTGTACCAGGCTGTGCAGACTACCAGTGCCTGGTCTATCTGCCAACCACATTCACCTTTGTTAAACCAGAATATCTCTACTGACATTCTCATACAAATATTTGGTTAGGTATATGGATTTTCCACCTCATATGGCTGCTCATATTATTTCATAGAAGTATGAAAACGAAATATGCCTTCTGCTTTCTATCAGACTGTATCTTTTTGTATCATAGATAATTTGCTTTGGTCTTTTGTCTTTCTCCCTGGTATTAAATCTGATTTTTTTCTTCTAGGTTTTTGTTTATGTTCAGAATTCCCCCCATCCTTTTTTATATTTCCATTCTCCTCTTTTCCTCGTTCTGTGCCTGCATTCTCCCTATTCTCTTTGCTCCCTCCTCTTTCCTGCTTCCTTTAATTTCTTTCATTTATCCTGGAGAAAAGAAGGCTCGAGGGTGACCTTATCACTCTCTACTCCCAAGTAAAAAAAGCGGTATCACGAGATGAAATAACCTCAAGGAGGAGGTATAGATTGGATATTAGGGAAAAATTTCTTCCCTACAAGAGCTGTCAACCATTGGAACAGTCTTCCCAGTGAAGCATCTGAGTCCATATCCCTGGAGGGTTTTTTTAAAAAGTTGTAGATGTGGTGCTTAGGGACATGGTATAGTGATTAGGGACATTATTTAGATTTGACAGTGTTGGGTTAATGGTTGGACTCGATGATCTTAGTGGTCTTTTCCAACCTAAGTGATTCCATGATTAATAATTTCTTGTGTCTTACTTCTTGATCAGATTGTTAGCACTACATTGTGGTGTTGGATTAATCTGTTTTTCAGTGACATTTCCAGGCTGAGAATTTAAATAAAACTAATTCATCTACTATGAATATAAATCTGTCATAGGTAGTCTTTTGTATGAAACACTGAAGAAACCCAGTCTTCAAATCCAACTTCTTTAGCTAAAGGCAAATGCTGAATTTACAACTAATCCCCTCCCACTCATACATCCCACTTCATTAAGCACCTTTCCTTTGTTATAAGGTCACCACAATAGTTTTGTCCCTGAACCTCAGAGTTCTGAGTCTAGAATTATTGCTTCTTGGATTTTTTTCCTGCACCTGAAGAGTTTTTTAGTTTGTGAGCAATATTTTTTTTTCAAGCTAATCAAAGAAGGATATTGTTTTACATCATATGGTAGTTGATTCAATGAGAATCAAGCAAACCAGAAAACTAAAGAGTTCATTAAGTTTGTTGAAAAGTTACTCACTTTTGAAGGCCCTCTATGAAAAGAAATTGCTAAAATGCTAATTCTCCAACAAATACATTTTCCTTTCTCTTGAAAAAAGGTAAAACACTAGCAACAGTCAGGTAGATGTCAAGTTTAATACTGGTCTTCAGTTTTCTGATGTCAATGATTTAAAGAGGACATTGTATTTCTATAGTTTTAGGGGGATCTCAAAAGGACTTAGCAAATAGATGGTGGTCAAAAAAGCTGCATAATACAGCCTAAGCTCATGTGAACGACAAATCTGGGTGCCTGTGTCCTTTCAGAAACCCTCAAAGTCCTCCTCTGACAGGAGTGAGATTAGCTGTCATCTTTAAATCATCAAAGCCTTAGATCAAGCAAGGCTCCTAATCTTAACAATTCTTTTCCTGCATATCTTGGCGTGGCTGCCAAGGTCAGAACCTGCAGCGACACTGCTTGTTCCTAACACGGTGCTGAAGGGAGTTGCAAATGGATGGGCAGTGCAGGCTGGGCAGTGCACAGGGAAATCTGAGTCTTGCAGACAGGGGAACACAAATCTTCAGATATTCTATGTACTTTGCACGTGGAAAGCAGACTTGAAACCTCTTTCAAGTACTGAGTAACAAATCAAAGCTTTTTTTTTCCTTCTATCAACATTTGTTAACACTTTTCCCATGCTGGTTTATACCTACTTATGTTAGACAAGGATTTTCTCTTACCTTATTCGCTTTTACTATATTGAGTTTTATTATAAACTACACAGCACAATGAGAGGCAGTTGCAATTAAATTGTTATCTTTATTACCAATGTCTGTTTGGCACAGTGAGGATTGCTTTCTAATAGCCCAGGTTCATACAGATGTCTTCTACCCTTCACTCTGAGCAAGGGCTGTCTGTGACTGAGGCAGTTCCCAGAGGGCCCAGAGCAGCTGAGGGAAGGAAGAGGACTCACATATTATTATATTAAGCTGAAACAGCTCTTTAAGACTTAATATTTATTGGCAAATTGTATTTCCAGTTTTGAAGTCTTCCACATTGAAGGTGAAGGGCTGGGCCAGGCTTTATATGACTAAGTGATGGGTTTGAAGTAGAATAACTGTTCAAAATAAAATAAAAGCAAATTTCCTGCTGCAGGGGACAAGTCTGTCATGGATTTACTGTAATTCTTTTGTTGAATGAATAATGAACTGAATGCTCTTTAGATTCCTGTGTCTGGAGATCATAGTAGTCCCTATATTACAGCAATTTCAAAACTTTTCTAGTCAAGGTAAAACTTTTGAGAACACATTCTTCACGAATTTACATTTATTTATTTATAAATTATGTGTATGCACAGTGCACTATATAAAATTAACATTCTAAATTGTACCAAAGAACAGAAGTTTTAAAAAAGGATGAGATAAAGATGAAATAAATGCTATTTTCAATTAAAAAACCCTCTATCTTTCTCATTAATGGCACAAAAAATATTTTCTTCTAGCACCCCAAAGAATTACCTTGCACACCCCTGGGGTTTTATGCACCTCACCACACTTTGGAGACCACTATTTTAATCAATGTGCTATAATGGACTGAGCACCTTTTCAGTAGCAACAGTACCAACAGGAGCAGTAACCCAGTGTAATGGGACCACAGACCAGACACTTGATTTTAATATCACATTCACATGAATTTTTCAGTCTTTCAAATCTAATTTATCTTCTGCTTTGAGTCTTCTGGAATATATGTGGCTGGTTTGAGTTAAAAACACTGTTATTATGGTATTAGGAAGTGATGAAGTAACATCACATTCACATAAATTTTTCAGTCTTTCAAGTCTAATTCATCTTCTGCTTTGTGGAATATCTGGAATATCTGTGGCTGGCTTGAGTTAAAAGCACTGTTATAATGATATTAGGAAGTGATGAAGACTTGACCATAGCTGTCTGCTCACTTCCTTTTGAATAGAATCACCCAAATTAAATAAGAGAGTGTTTGTCATTTATTTAATTGTTTGGAAATGACTGTTCATTAAAAAGTACTGGAGGATGGCTGATGTATTTCTAGTATTGGCTTCAGAACCTGAATCAACATTGTCATCTAAAACACCGTTGCATTTAGACCTGAATTAATGATATATCATTTATCTGGGAGTCTAGCAAAAACATTACCATTAATTGAAATTAACAAAATTAATGAATTAATCTAAATTCTGAAAATATTTTTTAAATTTCTTTGAATTTTTTTACTTTAAATATTTATGTAAATACTGTTAAACCATGGTAGCTTTTTTGTTTGTTTTTATGAAGGTCAGATATTTGAATGTCACAATTTGTCCAGTAGCAGAATATAGAAGGGGAGCAACCACCTCAGAACTCTTCTGTCCCAAAACAGGACTCTGAGGGTGACCTGGGCTGGACTGAACTGCTGCTGTAAACAACAGACTTCAGCCCTCTGATCTGCTGTCTCTGACACACATCCCTGTGGCAGCAATCTTCCACAAAAACTCCAATCTCAGAACTTTGCTCTTCCAGAAAAAAAGACCTTTAAAATGAATAGCAAATAGTTAAAATTGTAACCAATTCATTTTTAAAGTCTAATCTTTGAAACTGATTTTTCTATTTTCTATCCCTCAGAAAATCAGATGTGGTGTTCAGCTTACTATTTTTCTCACTGAAAGTAGCTGAATCTCCATCTCCATCCACTTTGTGAAGTTGTAATGATCTGGAGAGTGCCACAGCTGCCCTTAGGTATTATTAGGCACTTGCCAAATTCCAGCATGTGGGAAAATATGGATGCCTTGAAGTTCATTGAAAATCCCTTTCCCTGCTTGAACCAAGTGACATGCAAACTATGTGATTCACTGGCATGTAACTGCTCTGATTATGCCACATTTCTGCCACTCTTGGTTTTTCCTTCCTGAGTTTAAAACTATGGAAGGAGTAACCATACATTATCTCTGCCTTGCAATAGCAACACTGCCCCTCACTTAAAGCTAGAAGCTGTAATCTTGCCAAATTAAAGAAACCTTTTAGTGATTCCATGGGCAGGATGGACACTTATTCATTCCTCTCCTGATTTTTGTCAGTGAAAAGATATTCTTGCTCCTCAAGAGTCTCTTCAGCAGCAAAGAGCCTGATCCTGTTCACATTTAAATAAAAAAGTTCCCACTGAGTTAATTGGAAATGGAGAGTAGACCATGGTCAAAGTACTGTAGTGTGCAGACATCACAGCAGCACCTAGCTGGCAAGAAGATTAGCAAGCACATCTGTTCTGAACCATTAAAATGATATAAAGAAATTGCCTTTAAACCACCTGCAGGACAGTAATTTCATATAATCATTACAGAGTCATTAAAAGTTAATGTAGAAAAAACACCACCATGGGAGATGCAATCTTCTATGTTCACTAGATACTCTAAAAAAGTGAGCAGAGAACAGCCTGAAAATTATTGTGTCAGATGATTATGCCTTGTCTCCAGAATATATTGTCTCAAATATCTCCTTTGCCACAGATTAGACTACTTTCTACATTTTCAAGCCATAAAGAGAATTTTCATGTTGGACATAGCATGGTCATGACAGCAGGATTTGGGAAACCCGTTGGAAGATATTCTTGAATTCTGAAAGTGGTATAGGGATCTGAATTTCAGTTTTTGAAATCTTTTGTTCAAAACAGAAACACTAGGATGGGTATAAGCAATATGGACATAAGGAAAGGTGTGCTAATACTGAGGAGGGGACAAAATTATTCATGCTAGGACCAAAGCAAGACTGGAGAGAAAAAAGCAATGGAGGGCAAAAAAAAAGGAACCTAATGTTTTAGATCAAAAAAAGAGACACACATTAAATGATGTAATAGTGAAGATTGTGATTAAATACTGGAATATTTTCTTATAATCCTTTAACACAAATATGAAGGAACTATGAAGGGGGTTATGGTAAGGTGAAATTTTGCTTACAAATGCATTCATCTGCTCTGAAAGTTCTCAATGACAGACTGATCTGGAAGACATATATAGAATGCACTACCTGTTGACTTTGTTAAGACTTTGATGTCGTGCCCCACAAAAGTCTTGTAAATAAACTATAGAAATACAAGTTCAGACAAAACCTCTGGGATGAGGAAAGATCCAGGCACACGAGGAAGATCTGATATAGAATCACCAGTATGCCCCCATTAATTGCAAAGCTACATTGTGTGGAGTATTTCCCTTAATGAATGAAAGAAGAGAATAGAAAATCTTATTAATTGCAAATAGGATTAGAGGCAAAGGGGCCGCATGAACTTTGGAAGGGAAAAAAAAGGAATGAAAAATGAACTTGGCAGATTGGAGGAAAGGTTTGAAATCAAGACTATGTAATTTAAGTGGCTCTGGATATTGTAATGATTTAATTTAAAAAGCACATGATACTGAGATGTGTAAAGGGAGTAAATTCTAACTGTAAAAATTGGGTTCTTTTTCTTTCCTTCAAGAAAGATATATCAGAGGTGTAATGTCTACCAAAACCAAAACAATACAAAACAAAACAAAACTAATCTAAACAAACAAACAAACAAAACACCAAAAAACCCCCCACCAAAAAACCTACAACCATCAACAACAAAACCCCCAACAAACAAACCAGAAAAACCACAGCAAAAAGAATGGTCAGAAATGCTGAAAATATAATTGACACAGAAAAACAAGGAGGCTCAGCATGGAGAAAACTGAAGCGTGACATATCACTGCCTTTGAAAAACAATCTACAAGATTTAAGTGTTGATTTTGAAAAATTCAAATGCTATAAGATGTTCCCCACATCTACTGGGGAGTGTATGAGAAAGAAAACTTCAACTGCAGCAAACACTGGTGAGGCTGGCTATTAGGGAAACAATCCATTAACATAGTGGAGTAACAGCAGATGATTCACAGAGAAGTTCTGAAATTCCCACCACTGGAATTTTTAAGACTTTGGTTTGTCAAATATCAGTCAGGGAAATGCTGATGTAATTGACTTCTTGTTAAGTCAGAATCATGGCTGATGTCTCAGGACCCTTCCTCTACCATCCTATGGTGTGGCAACTGCCAGGGGTTTTGGAACAAGCTCGTGTGTCCAATCCATAAATAACTTCAGAGGAACACAATTTTGCCACTGTTAAAGAGAGAGAGAACTGCAGTGGAAGCAGGAGCTGAAGGAGGGTTGGAAATGACCATTACTGGTCTGGAAAACAGAGTGCCAGATAATCAAAAAGATAATTTAAAAATCTGAAATTTAAAATATGTCAGTAAAAGGTAAAGCTACAAATGCAATAAAATAATCAAAGGAACTAGACACTTCTGCAGCAAAAAATGTGGTCTTATGTCATTTAAATACACAAGCAAAAAGCCAATCAAGTATTCTGTGGAGCCACTGAGGGATATACAGAAAGTGGGAAGTAAGTTAATGACGTTAGTATTGCTCTGAGCCTGAATAAATTCTCTGCTTTCGTCTTCATGAAATAAGCCAAAGGTCAGATTCTGAGGATTGGGATATTTTCCCAAGTGGGAGGGAAGGGAATGGAAGCGTTGAAAGACTTTATGAGTACATCAAAGCAGAGAGGCAATTAGAGCTGATAAAAGTTCACATAGAAGCAGATAGAGATAAATTGCATCCCAGATTTTTTTTAACCTAGCAAGTTGTAGAAAGATGTAGAGGTTTCCAGCTCTTAAGCTCTAAGAAAGTATAATGTATATGTAGGATTCAAGAGAACAGAGAATCAAGAGCCAAATCGGGGCAGCCATGGCACTGAAGTTTATTTATATTTTATATAAATAAACATTTATATTTTTGTTTCTCAGTAACACATAAGGGAAAAATTCTATCATGAGACTCAGTGAAGTGAGTTATACATTGACAAAGGAATGAGACAGCAATAAGCATTGATCTGAAATCATCACTGGTGTTTTTTCAAAGTAATTTGCATTTTGCAATCTCAGGTGTTTGGTACTACTGAAGTTGTTTTGTTTATATCTCATATTTCAGCCAAATTCATCTGAGTTATCTGCCGTAGAATTATGACAGAAGATAATTCGCTGCTATTCTATTATTATGCTCTCAAACACAATTTGTTCATATCACTTTAGCTGTCTTGAGTGAATGAATTAAATTACATTTGCTGTCTTCAGCCTGCTTTAACTTTGCTCAGTTGCACCATACTATACAGATTATTACTGTGTTCTCTATAAACCAAAACCAGGGAGAACAACTAAGAGGAGAGAATTAAAAAGAAGTGTGTGGTTTCCCAGATAACACGAGTTAGTGTACTGCCCAATGCATTCAGCAGAGGGGACTACACTGATTTAGAGAAAGAAACTGGTGGGAAACCTATAGCATCTACTGATATCTCTGTGCTTATGTGCATAGACACTTGTGCACTTCTCCTAACGTGAGGGGATTCCTATATAACTCACAAATGTATATTCTCTTCTCAGTATTATTCATATTCTTCTTGTCTTTCTGTTCCCTCCTCTGTGGCACCCTATAACCTGCTGGAAACAACTTTGCAGAACAAAGCTGTAAAGTGGTTTTCTTTGGTTAATAAAAAGCCAAGGTTTATCAGCTGTTTAGATCCTGTTATACGTATATATTAGATCCAGTAGAAATCCAGATCTTTGAGTCCAGTTTGACCACAAAATACTAGCACAAAAATAATGAAAATAATGAAGAGATTTCTATTACTAACTGGTCTTCTAAACATGTTAAAACAACAAAACAAAACAAAAGAAAAAAAACAAACATTGGCATCTCAGTCAAAAATCTGCCTTGTAATGCATAAGCACTTAGTTTAAGTTTAGTAATAGAAGTAGTAGACAGCAAGATGAAAAAGTCTGCACAGGAGATCCCTTTCCCACAAAATTGCTACAGTACACCAAAACCAGTTTCCAGTGAAAATGGCAAAAGCAAAGATAAAAGCCAAGGAAAACTTTAGTGCCTCTGTAACAAATTGCTTCAGACAATCCTTGCACTTGTAAAGATGGTTCTGGTTAGAACTGTTTGGATTCAGTCAGCTCGTGTTTTCAGAAGTGCTAGTAAAAATTCCTGTTTTAGAAAAAATTACTTCTGAAACATTCTCTTTTCAGTAAATAGCATATCAAGTATATCTAAATTTTAAAATGAATTTTTTAAAAGCATTATATAAATATGATCTATGTGATTATGAAAAATACATGTTAAAATGAGCCTTAAAATACTGAAATGCTATGTAGTTATTTGTGTGTAGTTTACTGAAAAAAAATTCTCATTTAAATGCAACATTTGAACAGAGCAAAAAAAATATTTTATTCAGAATACCATTCTGAAATTATATAAATGTGTCTTATAGTTTTCAAAAGACATTTTTGCTAGACTGTAAATCACTTCTAGTTGCAGGCATTTGAACTCAGTTTATTGAAAGTGTAGTTTTGAACAGAAAACATAAGCAACAATAAATACAAGGAATAAATACAAGGTTTCACAAAGAAACCGAAATATATGAAACCTAGTGTCAAGGAATTTAATTTTTAATTCTGAATATCAAATACAATTCCTGTATTAATCCATTAGGCCTTGATTAGATGACTTTACAGCCCTTTCCACTCAGAGAGTTTAACAATTTCAGGGTTTTTCTGTAGCAGTTGCAAGTCGTCTTTAGACATGGAAAGTTGTGTTCCCTTAATCTACACTGAGCATTTGAACACTAAGTGAAGTGTCCTTATGGATTGGTTGCCAAATTAAGTATTTTACTAAGCAATGTAATTTTTTTAATAAGTGTAGTGACTTGCTTTTCAAGTCCTGCTGCAGGCTCTGATTTTTGGCTCTATGGATTATTCCATCTCTCAGCTAGAGGAGTGGGGCTGGGTCACACGATGTGTCTCTGGTGTGTTGGCACCAGGCATTGCTCAGCAGGACCTGTCCCCCTCTAACTCCAGTTTAAGCAGTGAGGATTTTTTAGGGGACACTTTTCATCCTTTAATATATTTTATACACAAAAGGCTGATACTCAGCAACTACAACAATGAATTGATGACTGAGGGTATTTGATTTAATTTCTGGCTTTGTGGAGATATCAAATATGTTGCCTATATTATCTACAGCATAGTTTCCCCTCCACTGTCAGATGATTTTAATTCTAGCTCTGCTTCCCAGAAGTGTTCTTGATGAGCTTTAATTAATATCTTTAAAGTGTTCTGAGCTCCTTACCTATTCACTGTAATATCAATATGAAATATGATTAGATTTCAGAAACAGTAACTATCCCAAAGGTTAATAATAACAAGATTAATAGTGTATTGAATTTTATATCATCTGTTAGCAGCTTACACATCAGATATTATGGTTTATACTTGTACCTGCCTAGAGGAAGAGTTTTTGTCTGAAGACTTTTTTCTTCTCTATTTTTATGTATCATGTCTAAACCAGTTCTGGCAAAAAGACTCTGTTCCTTTCAGAGATTGCAGTAGTCATCAGAGATTTTCTTTTTAATAAGTAACATCACTGAGGTAGTGACCAAAAAAACACTCCTGCTCCCACACAGGAAAAGTGAATTTCATGCTCTTCACAAAACCTCACGTCAATTAAGGCCTTCTTCCTCAGGCAAGTTTACTCAGTACAGTTTTCACTGTTTCCAAATTTAAAATGGAATTGTGCAACTTCCCTCAAATTCTCAGTTTGAGACTAATTCACCAGTTTGCCCAAAAAATCTGTCATCTGACAGCCATCCAGCACAGTGCTGAAGGTGTTTGGATTGCCATGGTCTTGGACTTTTGGTTTCAGAGAACTACTTGTCACACTTGTGCTAAATCCTCCCTCTTAGTGCTCTCTCAGACATTACAAGCACTCATAGAAAGAAAAGCAATCTTGTCATGTTCTGAATAAAGAGAGGCACATTCTTGGGTGGGCATTGAAGGCCTTCTGCTTCCACTGTTGCACTTTGATTGAAAAACAAGGCTTTTAACAACATTACATGGAACTGGACATCCAAAAACTGCTGGCAGTGAGTGCCAGTGCTCCCTGTATGCAGTAGGACTCTAAACAGAGTATCTGCAAACCCTGCATGTGCTGACCAAGGCAATTCCTAATCTAGGCCATCCTGATTCAGCAGGATATCTCAAGGGCTAGGTTTCTGAACACTATCAGGATTGATTTTATTTTCTTTGTTGTTTTGGTTTTGTTTTGTTTTCTTTTGTTTTGTTTTTTATATTCCAAGGTATAGATGCCAGTACAATTCCCTTTCTTAAAAATTTCTGTACCTTTATTCAAAACCCAATAAATAAATACAAAGTTTTTGTAATGGTACTGGGAATCCATGCTTCTCCCAGCCTCACTCATTTTTGCTGTTTTTCTGGCATCATGAAGGGTTTTTTTGCCCATTTATAATGAGGTATTTTCAACAGAAGGGCTCGGGAACATTCTTTTCTGTCCATTTCCTGAATGTATACATCCCTTTGGTTAACACACTTTACTAGAAAGCTGAGTTTGAATCTGCTCTGGCAGTAGCTGACATTTGTAGAGGGTTGCCAAAGGGGGAATGTTACCACTCCTTGGGCATGTGGAATAAATAATGGGATGCTGATGTGTAGGTGAGTTCAGAGAGCAGCTCCAGTCCAACACACACAGATGCATCAGGCAGCAGCACCTCTGCTCTGGGTATTTATGGGATGCCAGCTTCAAACCTCTTGCAATTTGAGGGCCTTCTGGATTCTTCCAATATCAGAATTTTAGACAGTAGGAAATGTAATAGTTTGAATTACTTTGGGTGTCAGGTTTCTTCAGAGTCAGGCAAGAGGGAATATAGCTCTTTTCTCTCTTGCCCTTCCCTGTTGTTTCAATGATGACCTCCTCATGTACACTTCTTTGCTCAGGCAGCAATGAAGTTTCAGACTTAAGTCTAAATTTAAAAACTGCTGAATAATACAGAGAGCTCCCTCCTTGCCAGCATTGTTTCAGTTTCATCCCGTGTTAACTGCCTTACAAATAGTCTTTTGGATATTTAAATAAGATTTGATGTACTCTTCATTAATTTTACTTTTGCTTCCTCTGCTGTATAAATAATTGTGTGTAATATGTAATTATTATACATTACAAATTTATGTAATAATTCCTGTTGTTGATTATTCTAAACTTACAATATTTTACCCTCACTACATCTCCTACTTATTTTTCCCTCTTACAATGAAAAACATAAGACACCATTTATTTTAGCTTGTTTTCAGCCAAAGCATTCATTTCACTTCAGACTTTCAGTGCCCATTGATAATTTCATTGCTTGTTTTTAATTAATATTATATGTCATTCAGCATATGACACTCAAAGCAAATGTTAAACCTCTGGCAAAAAAAAATCCAGTTGGCACTTTATGTGCCGCAATAAAATGGCAGACAACAGTTGGCATTGCTCAGCAAAAGGAGTGCTTTGCTGGCAAAAAGGAGCGTGATGATCACATCTGACCCTGAAAACCACCTAAGATTCACAGGGCTTATGGCACTGACCTCAGAGGGCTAAAAAGAAAGCAGGTCCAACATGCTTGTGGGGACAGCAGCCTTGCTGCACCACTGCTTCATCCCTGGGATAAAGCAGAGCCCAGGACTCAGATTCTCATTGTTCAGGACCTGCAGGTGAGTTATGAGATATACTTTGGCCTCTCCTGAAACAGATGCCAGTCTTTTTAATAGGAAATTATTTTTATGGAGAATCAAGCAGTGTGATTATGTGTCATGGTTATCTGACGTATAACTGAACATTATAAACTCAGTGATTATTATGACTGTTATGACTTGTCATTTTCTCAGGCTGTACAGCTAACAGTGAGGTGCATCTATCACGAGGGTGTAAGAAGGAACAAGGATTTACTGTATGGCTAACCTAGGCTTCCTTTGTGCCTTTGTCACCCAACCACACTTCCCTGTTTTCTGTGACATATCTGTAGAAAATAATAAAAGTACACCCTGCCAAACACACTCACCAGGATTTGTAGGTTGTTGAGATCCTGTGCTGGGAATAGAATATTAGAAATGCTGGAGACATTCTGCCCTGTCAGGGTCCATGAAAGCTGCCCCATCACTGCCACTGCCTTGGCAATGAGCACGTCTCCTTGAAACGTGTGATCAGTCCAAGAACCAGCTACATCAAGCTCCCTAATCTTTTGTGGTGTCACCAGTCACCACAAACAATAGGGTTTGATTGAGATTTCTTCTCTTTTGAAGGAATCAAATTGCAGTTTTGTCTCCCATGAAATAAGGCTCACTGGTTTGTGATTAAGATATATTATATATCATCATTTGTTTCCTTGTTTGTATGCCTATATATGTATGATGTGCTCAGCCAACATTGTGATAAATAGATTTCTTTCAAGAAAAATCTCATGCTATGAGGTCATATCTCCCTACATTGTTTTCTGGCAACTGGAATTAACAATACCTCTTCCTTAAAGTTTAATATTAATATTCACTTCCATAGTTAGCAACAGGCAGTAATAGTTATTTAGAAGGAAATTGTATTTCCATGCAAATAATTTTTCTAGCTTTTCTGTGCAAGTACAGCTCATGACAGAGAAGATACTAAAGGATGTACAGTTGCAAAATGGAGGTCTAATGGTGTGAAATAATACTTCAATAGGCTGAGGGGGGTTTTTTAGTACAACTTAGCATGACGCAGACCAAAATATTTTTGCACATCCTACAATTAATGTAGGATGGCACAGTAACACCTTGTCAAGGTTCTGCTGCGGTACAGACACCAACCATGTTCAAACAATTCATCATTTTACAAATAACCGAAAGAATGACCTTGTGGTACCTTTTCTTCTAGGATAAAATAGGCAGGGGAGTTGAATAAGATGATCTTTAAAGGTCTCTTTGAAGAAAAACCATTCTATAATTCTGTGATTCTATGAATGGAAGGTTATTTTTGTGCGAAGGTAATAAACACTTTTATATTAAAACACAAATACTCCATCCACTCAAATAACACATAAAATTATACACAAAAAACCTATATAAAATATAAATTCTAGAAGGGATATCTACATATAACTTTATCTGAATTCTAATGAAAGTGAGGGAAAGAAATTTATTTCCTTTTCCCTGTTGAAACGGACAGATTCCCATATCAAACTAAATATCAGAGTTCAGCTATCAATAGTGCTACTCCTATTTGTTCTTTGGCCTTTTAATATACCTTTCACTTCCAGTATAAAACCACCAACATGCTGAATGGAAAAAAGCAATTAGTTATGAATTATGTAATCATGTTTTTTACTATGATTATTCCATATTATGGGACAGACATTGCAAAGATAGAAAGTGTCATGTTTCCTTCCTGAGCTGACTATGTATTAAAAAGCTGAATCCCATTACAACTCCATTTTATATTTGGGATACCAAAAAAACATAAATCATGATCATTATTTCAGATATATTTGGTTGTATCCTTTCAAATTGGACTCTTTTCACTGTATTGTGTTGCATTGCACTGGAAAACAAAAGCAAAAACAAAAAACCAACGAAATCCCAAAATAACAGAAAACAAACCAAAAAAACCCAGTGTAAGACTGAAATTTTCCATCAGCTCCTTAATATCTGTAATTTTTAAAATTAAGACTAGTAAAAACTTATGTAAAGGTGTAGAAGAGATGGATTAGGTCAAAAATCCTGAAGCTGTGGAAAATATGCCAAGGATCTAACCCATTACTGCTGGTCATGGTGTGCATAAAGAATAAATTTGAAATTTACCTATGGTATGCTTAGCTCGATGGAGCACAACCACAACCAGTTTCACACAGGTATAATTTCTGTAAAACCAATGCTGTTAAAAAAGCATAAAACTGCAGCCCCAAAGTTTTAATTGCAATGACGTATTGAGACAAGGAGGGAAAGAAGGTAGAATGAGTGCTGGAAAGCCTCCTGCGGCAAAGCAACTGTTGGAAAGAAAACTAATCAGACACAGTTGGAAACAGTTGGCTTTGATAGACTGTAAACAGTAAAAGTCATGATTTCTCTCCAAGTCATCTGACACCTTCATTACTGCAATTACTTATTTAATGCCCCTCACATCAAGAAGCAAATACAGCTTTATTAGCTCATGCGAGCTTATTTTTTAATCTGTATTCTTCACCAGTACTTACCAATTAAACTGTGCATCAACAACCTGCATTTGTAGCAGCTGCTGGGCTAAAAATGTATTCAGATAGTAGAACAGTATTCAGAAGTGTCATACTCCTTCTAGGAACATGGCCACGTGAAGTCAATATTATAAAATACATTTTGAAGAACAGCTTTTTGATACCTGACAGGGAAATGTTGATCTGTAGCTTTACCATGGCTGTCCAACTTAACAAACATTAAACATTGCTTTTCACTCTGTATGTTCTCGGTTCTACTTTACAGATATTCAAAGAAGAAAATATCTCAGGTTTCGCCCACAGGCATCTTTCAAAATATTTAACTTTAAATCTTGCCTTCTCATGCCACATTGGTTAACTCATCTGCAGAATCTTGGTATCAGGGCCGTTGCAAACAAAACAGACTGAGGAAATGCAAGAAGCCAGGTCTGTGAGGAAAAACAATACTCTTTAATAGATCAACTGCTACACTTTCCATGGAAAAGCATTCAGACTCAAGCTTTTCTTAAAGTAAGAACCAGAAATAGCTAAGAAAATTTTGGGATCTTGCAATTTCATTTTGTAAAAATACAAAATTCCTGGATTCTGGCCACAGAGATTTGACAGTTTTCAAAGACATCACTTCCACAGAGTTTTTATAACAGCTGTAGTGAGGCTTTATTTAGCCAAATGTCTGTAATACATGTTTATCTCCCTTGCAGTGCTGAGCCAGATGTCAAGTGGAAGGCTTGCAGTGATTTTTTTCTGTTGTTAGATTGATTGAAACTTTTTATATCTTTTCAGTGTGCTGATGCAGGTAAGAATACATTTGTAATACATACAAAATACCAGTGAAACCTGAATAAGTGACTATGGTTAGCAAGAAAGGTGGATGCATTCAATGATCAAAGGAAATATAATCAGAGTATTTTAGTATTATCAAATATTTTGACCCTTTAAACAAGCAGTTTCATTGAAAACACTATAACATGCCTTCAAAATATATGCCTCAGATTGAAAGGGAAAATGAGTGTATCTTCTTTGTTTGGTCAATTTCCTTGTTTCCTAATAAGGCTGGCTGAAGAAAAGGTAGATATATTTTCTGTAGAACTGAAATGTCTTCCTTGACCTGTCTTTGCAACATGCAGAAATCATTGACCTACACTTTGAGATTAATGGGAAGATCTCAGATGGAGGTAAAGGCTTCAACAGAGGTAACCTTCCATTTTTTTGGAAGGTCAACCTTCCATTTTTTTTCTGAACACAATCTTGCATACAGGAAATATAAATCATGTTGCAAAATGCAAAAGCTGAATGTACTACATGATGCTCCATTATTTTATTTTTTCATGTTTTACATTTCAGATTCTTTTTAAGGTTTTCCTTCTTGAACTGCAACTTTACTAGATCAGTTTGTCCAACAAAGCTGCTTCTGCAAAGAATCATCATGGAGTAGGCAACGTTAAACGTGCAAACTGAATTGTAGTAATTTCTTCCATACCTTGAAAGAGTAAAACTCTGCTACTTTATGATCTCAGAGGAGGCAAGCAATGCTTCTGGTCCAAGTCAGTCTGCATTAAAGTCTTGTAATGCACACTAATGCAGTGTTCCTAAGGGAATGCCATGGTGATATTTATCCTTGCTTGCCTACTAAGAAGATCCCTGCCAAGGAGAAGAGGAAGCATCTGTATGCGTGGTTGGGCGACATTTTTATGCTAGCAGATATTCAAGGGCTCTGAAAAGATTCAGATTCAGTAGGAAATGAATTTGAAAAAAACACCTGAGGAAAGGGCATTTGACTTTTTTTCCCTTTATTTGAGGGCTTGCCTTGACATTTAAAGCAATAAAACCATCTGCAAAATCATGTCTTGTCCAGGAGTGCCATTATGACAAGTTGAACTCTTACAGATTGGATGAAATAACAACTTAATTGTGGTCTTAATAGATTTCCCAGTTGCTTGCTGCAATCAGACTTACCTTTTTAACAGTCCTCATTGCTCATTAATTACATTTCCTCTCTTAATTTCTCCATTTCTTTCCTATTCCTTGAGGAGTATGGAAACCAGTACAACTAATCACCTCTGAATTATGTATGTGAATCACCCCAGAAACACGTGGTTGGGATCTTTCTCTAGGTCAAGAGGCTATTTTAGATACAGAATAATTTCTCATGTTGTGGAAAGGACTTATTGTGAACTTCAGTTCATCCAGAGGCTGTGTTAACAACTGGCTCTCAGGCAGGAATTTTCATTCTAAACTAATTAACATGTCCTAAATCTTAAACTGCTATAAATGAGAAATAATTTGAAATGACTGACTCACCTGATCATTCTTTTCTTTTCTATTAAATGCATTTAAACTCTCTGAGCGCTCTACCAAATGGACTTCAATTAACCTAACACCCTGACTTCTTATGATTAAATGGATGTGGATACTTTTCTTATACAATTTTGCATTACAACATAAGTTTCAAGTTTAAAGATGTTACCTGTCACAATAAATTATTTATCTGATTTCAATGGAGTTGAGTTACACAAATACAAAAGCAATTAGAAGCAGAATATGTGCCCAAAACTTTTTTCTCTAATAAACTAATTCAGTACAATAGTTTAGCAAATTATTTCTGAGTAGCTGTTGTGGTTTGACACTGGCCCAAATGCCAGGCACCTACCAGAGTTACTTGCTCACCCTCCCCTGCCACAGCTGGGCAGAGGAGGGAAAAATTAACAAATATTTAATTTATTGAATTTATTTATTTAATGAGTGAGATAAGGAATGGGAGAAACACTTCAATAGCAAAACAGGCTCAACTTAAGTTGCAAAGTGAATTCATTACTAACACAATCAGAGGAGGATAATGAGAAGTAAAATAAGCCCTTCAAACATCTTCTCCCCAGCCCCTCCCTCCTTCCCACTGACAGCACAGGCAGATGGGGCAGGGAGTTTGGTCAGTTCATCACTGAGATTTTCCCCCACTGCTCAGGGAGAGGAGTCCATCCCCTGTGAGACCTTGGGGTCC
>VZRX01017865.1:0-71058 GCA_013398075.1 Notiomystis cincta | reverse complement strand
GGGCTGTGGGTGGATCTCTGCACTCCCTGTGGATCCCCATGGGCTGTGGGTGGATCTCTGCCCTCCCTGTGGATCTCCATGGTCTGCAGGGGCACAGCTGCTTCACCATGGGCTGCACCACGGCTGCAGAGGAATCTTGGCTCCGGCGCCTGGAGCACCTCCTGCCTCTCCTTCTCCACTGACCTTGGTGTCTCCATATTGTTTTCCCTCACAGGTTCTCACCTCCTCCTCTTCTCTGACCAGAAGTGAAAACTCTGTGACTTTGTTTTGATTTTCTTCCTAAATCTGCCATCCCAGAGGCGTTACAAACCTCTCTCATTGGCCCAGTCCTGGCCAGCAGCATTGTCCATCTCCAGAGCCATCAGCCATGGGCTCTGCTGGACATGGTGGAAGCTTCCAGCAGCTTCTCACAGGAGCATCTTTGTGGTCCCCCTGCTACCAGAAACCAGGCCAGGGCAAACCAACACTGTAGCACTATACAGAAGAATCTCAAAATATCAAAATATTGCATCTCTGTTCTAACCCACAGTATTTTTCATTGTCTTGAAAGGGATTCAGTCCAGTTTTTCTCTTTTTATGGGTCTTTCTTTGGTTTCCCCATAAAACCAGTCCATCTTCATATCTATCCCCAGCTGCTAAGTGTCAAAGGGTTTTTGGGTTCACAAGAACATTGTATGTGATCAGGATGTATCTTTCTTTTATGTAGATCTTTAGAGCCAGTCATATATTCTCTGTTTAACAATAAGTAACTATGACCTTGCAAGCATTTACAAAGTCCACAGAGAATCCAGGCTTCGAGTGCTGCCTTCCTTCCTGTGGAACACAAAACCAAATTTAAAAAGTACATTTTTCAATAAGAAATATTCTGAAGAGCTATGAAAGCTGGATTCCAATTACTCACTTTGATGATATAATGAACCTGAAGGTAATGGGAAACAAAGCTTTGTTTACCCATGTTTATATTTGTGCTGCAGGGTTTCTTTTGAGTTGTCATTTTCCCTGGAAAATCCAACACCTGCCAAGAATTAGAAAGACAACCATGGATGCAAGCATGTGTGGGAATATATCTGTACTTATTTTTATGTACATTGAGTGATTTAATAAACATGAAGCAAAGCATATTTTCCCAGTTGTATTTGGCATCAATGCAACATTAAAAATGGTAACATGTGCTACATTTTTCTACTTAAAATTGTAGACTTCCTTTGTTCTGAGTGATATTTTTATATGTATGAGATTTCACTGTCTCTGGAAGTCTTGTGTGACCCAAAATATTGATTATTCTCTACATATTTCATTTATTGATATACTTTAAAGAGTGAAATCAATGCTTCTGCAATATTTTCAACCATCTAAGTTACTCTCTATCTGTAAATCCATACAATAAAACAGGCAGTGTGAAACTCAGTTATTTTGCCAAATAACAGATATCCATAGTGACAAGCTTCACTATTTGCTGGTACGTGATTTTCTTACATGTTGATTTGGAATAGAACATTCAGATCCCTTGGATACTCGAGACCTAGTCCTTGCTAGCACAGGAGTACCGTATCAAATTACGGGTTTCATAAATGCACTAAATTTATGAAGCAGCAGCTTAAAATTTAGATTGGAACATGCTTCCATAATTTCAGTTCTGTGATAGCTGCAAACTTCATCTCATTTCTCACCTAAATTTATTCTCTGCTAATTTACACAAACTTGTCTTCTTGGAGCATTAACCTTTTCGTTTATGCTTTCTTTCTCCAATGTATTTACTCTTGATGGAATAAAAAGGAAATTACGAAAATTATGGAAGAAAATTATATCAACTTTAAGGTGCTGTTTTATTTTGAAGTTATATTTAACATAAAAATAAAAATACAATTCACCTACTATTTTTTAGTATTTATACATTACATACTTAATATAAGACTCAATGAACAAATACCAAAGTTGTGGGTTTGATTATATTCTGCTGTTACAGTAACAGGTCTTTATGTATACATGATTAAGGAAATATTTTTAAGATCTTCATAACTAAAAGAAATTTAACCAGGAATATGAAATATCAGGGAAAACATGAAATCACAATCTTCACAGTAATTAAATGTAGCTCCAGACAATTATTTTTGACATAAGTAATAACAGTGAGCTCCATCCAAGATGCAGCCACAGCAGTTGTGTGTCTGGAGAAAGAGTCACATTCCTGTAAGGCACAATAATTCAGAGAAGTCATAGACATGCTGGCTCCTTCATTGAAATAGAAAGATAATGGTGCATCTGAAGAGTACTTTGCTTTCAAATGTTCCCCAAATATTTTATCCAGAGATGAGTGGTTCATTAATTAAATAAATTGTCTCCTAACTAAATCAAGTTGTTTAAGACACTCTTCAAAATCCAATCTCTTGGAATTCTTGTTTGCTGGCAGTGAATACTAACAAAAGGAAAAAAAGATTGAAAACTTTCATTTGCCTGGGTTATAGTGCAATCAGCTTTAAGAAGCCTAAATAAATTTTTGTATGTGTGTGTGAAAGGTTCAGCTTAAAACTTTCTACCACTATTAAGTATAAACAGAACATGAGTTCTTCTTCAATTTACTCTTATTTTTTTTAATCTGTTTCCTTGTGCAAAACATGAGCAATATGTTTAGCTCATATCTAAGCTGCATAACACAAAAGGAAAATGACAGCTAGACCAGTTGACATTGGTAACTTGCTATTTGTACACTTTACTTAAAATTTTTGTCTGAATGAAAGTCTTTATTCAACACATATCTGAAAAGCTGTCATAGAAGAAACAGATCAAAAAGCAAAAAACCAAAATTATTAATTAATTTTTCCTGTTAGTTATTTTGGATATGGGTAAATGCTTTAGTAGATTTATAGGGTGTATCTAGTACATCTAAGCATTAAAAACCAGAGGTTTTGAGCTGAAAATCTTAGAAAATTAGACCTAACCAAGTATCTTTTTCTGAACATGACAATGTAGAGACTAGAAAAAAATATATAAATGTTTAACAATTCTTCAGTTAAGTATCAGATTTTACTTAAAAATTACTGACGACTTGGATTACTCTTATTTTTGCAGTACCAGATTCTTCCACAATGGATAATACTCCATGAAGTTGTCTCTTTTATGTAGTGTCACTCTATGATGTGTCTTGTGATGTAAATAAGTTACAATGAGATGTTCTTTCAAATGTCTATGTTTATGTCCAGTAATACAAAGAAGCCTAAAATAATAGCAGGTGCTCAGGGAAATGCACACTAGAAAAAAAAATTTTAAAAATCCTTGACCTGTCAGAGTTAGCCAAAAAGAATGCTCTTTATTCTGTATCTATGCTGTGGGCTGAATTTGGAAGACTACTTCCTGAGCCTGCCAGAACTCCTCTATTGATGCACAGCTCTTGCAAAGTGTAATCAAACAATTTGGACTATAACAGCTTAAAATCTGCTTTAAATTTTACCACAGCAAGTGTAGAAGTCCTTGAAACCATGATCTTTTCAACTGTGGTCTGCCGTTGCAGCTGAAGACTAAAGCTGGGGCAGAAAAGGTTCTCCTTCATTGATTTCTTCACTTTTTAACAGAAAATAATTTGATAGTCTGTATGCATTATAATTAAGTAGCATGCTGTTTTTACACTGAAGAATATCATTCAACAAACATAAAATTACTATAAAACCTAATATGTCTTTGAAGCAGAATTCCTGATAGATTTCTCTCAGGGAATTGTTAAGAGGTAATGTAATTAGAAATATAACATAGAACAGTTATATGGATTAGTCCTTTTTACAGAGATAAATTGTCTAGTGGCCATGCACTTTCTTATTAATCAGATCCTGCAAACCTATTTATAAAGCATAGCCAAAGAAAAGTCCCATTGAAATGTCATTCTGACTTTACCAGGTGAAGTTCTGTTTGTTCCAACACCAAAAAGCAATCTAATTATCTCATATATGATTCCAGAACCCTTCAGAATGTTGTAAATGTGAAAAAGCTATTCAACAGGGCTAAGGCCAGGGAAATGAAATTTTGAATTAGCCATTCTTTGGGAAAATCCATTTAAATGAAGCCTGAAAGTTACAGAATGTGCAATACCAAATTAAATTTGATCTTTACAGAATCAAACCCCTTCTCTATGAAAGTAGGGTACATTGAGAACTTGTATTCTCACCTGTACTGAACAGAGTATGAATCATAAATCCAAGAGCGGTGACCCAAGTAGTCCACTCAGCTGGATTTCTTTATTCCTGCACAGCAGTAGACTAATGATCCAGAAGGTAATCCCTGTTGTAATCCTTTAGCTATGGATGAAAGGAGACCCTCAGCCCCTTAGCATCACTGGCAATACACTTGAGCACGATATTTTAATATACATGACATAAATACACAAGTGAGTGCTGACCTGGCTCTCTTCCATCTTCCTGTTGAAGAATTAATGTCAGTCCAGTGTGTGAACTATACCACTCACTACTCACAGGTCAAGTCAGAGGACACAGAGCTGTTCTTACCCTAATCTCCTTGGTGGTGTGCTAGGGCTTTGCTCTGAACTGATCTCCATTTTCCCTTCCTTAGGCTGCCAAAAGTCAGCCAAGAACCAGGGCTGCTGCTGCTGCCAGCTGCCTGTCCAGTATCACAGAGGATGGAAGGGCAACATGAGGGCTGCATTTGCCATTTCCTTTGGCTGCAGGTTAAGGAAGTTGGATTAAAAAATGCAGGCTGTAGCCAGGTAAAAAGGATGCAGAGATCTAGGGGAAACAACCCAGAAGTTGCCTGTTTAAGAATGGAGTTTTGCTTTACATGCATTTTAGATTGAATTGAGTGCCTCCTCCTCCACTTGCTCAAAAAAGGTACCCCATATGAAGTTCTTGGTGATTCCGTTTTCTCAGCTTTTAAAAAACCCAAAAATGTTTGAGAAACAACAACAAAATAAAATAACCAGACTGAAAAATTAGCTCTTCCAAGACCTTCAAGACAGAGGCCTTCAAAATCACTAGTCACTTTTCCTAAATGTCTGCAATAAAGAAGAGACATTCAGATTCAGTTAGCAAACAGTAATTTAGGAGTGTTAAACTCATTGTGGAACATGAGCCCACTGGGCATGGGGCTCCAGCACAGTCTTGGAAGTATGGATACATTTACAACATTAGACATGACAAACTGTTTCTTCAGCCTAACAAAGCAGGGCTGTGAGGGAAAAGTAGTCTATAAATACATCTAGGAATAAAAGTCTCTGAGAAGGGTAATGGTACTCCTACAATGGGGAGATTAGGATGGTAAGAAATATTTGAAAATATGTCTGTCAATTTAGGCTGCCAGTAAAAAGAAGGTTCCCAACAAGTACAGCTGCTAGATCTGTGCAGCAGCAGAATTAGGGGAGTTTGCTAAGTTAAGGAATAAACTTGCACAATGTGAGGTCCTCTGACAGCAAGAGAGGACTATTTCTTCTCAAAGCAAGGGTCTTAAACCTACAGGGAACAAACAGCCCTATATAAACGAAGTTTGACATCAAGTACTTTTTTGAAGACACAATCTTCACCTGCTCTACCTCAACTTTTACCAGTTTCTCCTTTCTTACTAGAAGCTCAAGACCAGAACTCTGACACCAGCTTTGGAACTCCAGCTGTGGAAGGGATCACCAGATGGGACTGCAGCTATTGACCCCAAAGCCTGAATTTTTCAAACTCTTCTTTCTTTTTTACCAAGACTCCCTGTTTTTGCATAAATTATGTATCCTTTTCATGAAGAGTCTTCCTAGAATGCAGTAGTTTGCTTTCTATACTCCCTAATAAGAGAAAATTGCTTGCTTAAACCAGTGTGCAGATGTTCTGGCTGTGATTATGGGAAGAGGGACTGTCTGAAAAACAAAGATGAAGAACTGTGTTAGAATAGAAACAAATGGTTATGTCTTTCAAAAATACTTGTGACTACTTCTGTGAAAAGCTGTTCAATAGTATGTAAAACAAGCAAACAACTAGGAGCCTCCCAGGCTTCATATAAATAAATTCTTCTCTATCAAAAAGCTGATGTATAACAATCTGACACCTCCCAGCCAACAGCTTTGCTATTTCATAAGCTACTGTCAAAAGTTGCTGCTCTGGGTACATTTCCTAAGCAAAAAGGTGTTCACAGATACATCTCATCTAACAGAAGACAATGACTGTTTTTAGCTTCTCTTTTGCTTTCCCTCCATTCCAGAAATAGGATATGTGTTGTACAAGAGCAAAATCTGACTAGAAAACTATTGAATAACTGCATCTACATGCTAAAAGTGTTTATATCCCATGTTTAGAAATAACTTAGGCTATTAGATGCTCTGGTCTCATTGAAATATAAAATAGGGCTTATTTAGAAGCAGTTCCAGAAAAGGATCCAGAAAAGAAATCTGACACACTCTCCTCATGCACACTCACTTATCCTATGCAAAAATCTATCTGATACTAAATAATTTTCTCAGTGGGGAAGAACAAGATAATTTTCCTCCTTTTTTCATCTCGTGGAAACAACCCCCATTGTTTCTTGAAAACATGCTCTACTGAAAATACTGGTTTTACCATGATAATGTTGATATTTATTTATCTCTTTTACTATATTATTATGATTTAGGACACTTTCAGTTTAATCTTTGAATAGGTGGTCATATTTTTATTTACAAATGTTGATTAAGTTTTTGAAAATATTTATCCTCACAAGGAAAAATTGTTTTTTTCCCCTGTCTAAGTGGACTGAATGTATGTGTGTGCAAAACCGAAATAAAACCTTTCCTGTTTGTTTACACCAAAAGAAGAATATGCATCAAATTATTCTTTGGACTTTTTTAAAGATTGGTGTAAAAGATGGGTGCCTGGTTTCCTACTTCCAGTTCTAAACCAATTTGGCAATCTGGCAAGCAATTTGTCTGTGACTGCCTCAGATCAGAAAAGAGCAAAGCTGAAATATTGTGGTTGGCTGAGGCAGCTCAAGCCCCGGGAGGACACACGTTCTGTTTGATGTATCCAAGGAGAGGTCACTCTTCCCTGCCAGTCACACAGCAAATGGGGAGTCTCCAGTGGGAAGTCAGGGGCTGTTTGTGAGCAGCACAGGCTGCTCCTGCAAATCTGCTTGTGCCAGGTTCTCTGCAATTCTCCTCTCCATCAACGAGGCTGGCAGTTCTTGGATTGCTGCTCCATAAATTTAAATTCTGCTGTAACTGCTCTTCTCAAAAGCAAAAGGTTTATATTAATACACCAGCATTGTAAGGCAACAGTGAGATTATTAAAGTGTGGGAAAGCCCATGGTAAGTGGAGGAGGGAGACAGGAAACAAGGAAAAATAAAACAGCTAGTGGAAAGAATAGGTAATATCACTAAAGGCAGCTGGCAGCATTTTCCATCTCCCTGCCCCAAATATGTTGCAAGCAAATAAATAATTCCTGTATGCATACATCTCTTTCCAAAAGGTCCATCTCTGAGGGCAATTCAATATGCCTATACATGAAGTTATATGCTTTGGATCCAAGCTACCCATTTCCATAGTTTTAAACAGAATTTTTTTTATCTCAGACTTTCAGGTGGAACAAACACTCATAGCCCCTCAAGTTAATTTAAAATATCAGAGGAGCTGTTAGGGTTTTATTCGTTTTTAATGTGCTTTACTGGATGTAATCTTAAATTGTTTTGTCAACTTTTGTAATTCTCATGGTGCTATGCACAGTTCTGACTGCTCTTGAATGGATGATGAATGCACAGATGCACACAAGCATGCAAATCCTCTCTATTGATTTAGGGCCAGAAAAAATCCTCTTCTAGTGCTGGTGAAGATGCACTTAAAGGTGATTGTGTACCTCTTTTCAAGAGCTCCAAGGGATAGCTTTAAAAAGCAAACCTCATTCGATAAAAAGAAAAACAAACTAATTTGTTTTATCCTGTGAGACCACAGGTACTCCTACCATGTGTTAGAAGTGAAATTCTGAAGAAACAGGGTGGGATCTTCCTTTGATTTATACCCCAATGACCCATCACAGTTTTATTCCTTCCTCCCCAGTGGTTGCATTCACCCTGTCAGTACTTCTCTTCTAAATCTCCCAGGTATTTTTTTCCCTCCTAGCAGTTCCCCTGACACTCCCTTTGGGGCTGACCTGTTCAATCTCCTAACAATGCAATGTTTTGATTCCACTCTTAAGACCTTTTGCAGATGGGCTGTAAGATTGGAGGGATGTATCAAATCACTGACAGGATGAAAAGTTGTGTCATTCAGTGAAATGTTACAATTTCTCTTCAATTTTATCATTTAACCTTACCATGACCACTTGCCCATGGCGTTGAGGTGAACAATGTTACATCTTCCAGAATGAACTCCCCGAGATTTATTACTTGGGCTTTAAATATTCTCCAGGAAATCAAAGGTTGCTATGATGTGATTAGCACAAATACCAAGCCAAAGATGTTATTCTGGATGGTAGTGTCTCTCCTGTCAGCGCTAGGTTTTGCTACAATGTACACAAAATTTAGCATACTTTTTAGACTGTCTCTATTTGCTAACCCTGAGGGGAAGCTACCATGGTATTACTGAGTTATTACAATGTGTGTGTGTGTATATATATAGATAATTTCCTAATAAGAGTCCCTGTTCTCCATATAACAGAGAAAATACAGGTTTCAAATTCTGCAATTTCCTATGGAGAGCAAAATATCAGGAATATAATACATTAGACTGTTAGTTCTTCCATCAGATGCCTTATTGGTAAGCTGGAAATAAAAAAAAAAGAAAGGAAAATTTATGAAAAAAATATTTCTGGAATTGTGTAGTCAAAAGTTTGATTACTCCAATTTTTGTTACTTTAAATTGAGTGAATGACATACATTTTAAAATCTGTTTATAAAGACCACATGCAGCTTTGCTTCTGGATGTTTTTTTTTTTCACTTTTTTTTTTAATGATTACATCTCACAGAAATACTAACATAGTTCAAACTACACTGAAGAAAACTTCTAATTAAGTACTATAGCATCAGTCTGTTAGTATCCTTCCAAGTATTTACAAAGACATTTTTGCTTTCAGATGTTCATAATATGATAGGAATTGGGGGTGGAAAAGCACTTTTCAAGAGAAGACTTCAAAATTACGTCTTTTGTGAAAATATAACTTTTGTGAACCATTCATTGGCTTAGGCTAAAATAGATCCTGTCAAGGCTAGATAGAAATAGCAATATTAGCATCTGATCTGTGAAAGCTGGTTTTCTTTTGACATGCAGTTGCCAATATTCAAAAAAATTGCAAATCAGAGGGCTACATATTTATGAGAACTAGTCTCCATAAACCTCAGATTTTCTCATGTTAGAAGTTTCTTTCTAAATGAGAACAGTAAACTTGTAAGTGAAACTTGCAAATCAGTTTTATCACTGTCTATGTGTGCATATGTATGATTTATAAATATACTTGAAATTCCAAAATGAGCTTGTAAGTAGGTCTGATCAGTTTTTCTACTTTCTGCAGTGCTGCTGTGAATCAAACAGCTGCAAATTTCCAGTTCCATAGTCATCTACAATAATAGAAAGCTACAGAAAAGGGGACTGGAGGTTTAGTTACTTGTCTTTCTGAAATAATATAGCATAAATCAGTTAAAAATTTAATCTTCCCCATTACTATAGTAGAGACAACACTTACTGGAACCTCTACTGTTCCAGGTAGCTGTAGCACTGATTCAAACCAGTACTAGGTTGCCACAATAATAAAATGATTTATTGTCTGTATATTGTGTAAATTACATTCATTCTGAAAAAATAGTAAACTGTCTTCAGATCTATTTTATATATAAGCAATAGTTTTATCATCAAAGCTACAAACAATTAAATGTAGAATAACTGATGACTTTAGGCATCAAACAAGTCCAGGGATTGCATTCTTTTAGTGCTTTGTCAGCTCCAGAGCATCTGAAACACAGCTGAAAATAAAGGAGACATTTCTGGTCTTAATATAACTTGGATGTTGCAAAATATTAAAAATGTGAACAGGAAGGAAAGATGCTGCTGGAAGTCAAAAAATTTTAAACTCTTTTTCATTTTTTCTACTTGCTTGGTAAAGCAAGAAAAGCATTCCCTTTGGCTTGTCACTAACCTTCATAGATCTTTGTAAAGAAGTTTTACACACTTTGCACATTCTTCTCCTCATGTTTTTACATGGTTTTTATGAGGCTATCTGGAAATGTTTCCTTATTATTACACATATTTGTCTGAAGTTGCATCACACCTAAAATAAGCCAATTAATTAGTCATGATGGGCTCTTTTCAGCTGCACACTCATTTTCAAATGAATTTATTGAAGTAAAGGATTTACAGCATATGGACTCACAGACTTCTCATGAATTAAACTGGCATCCATATGTACAGCTTTCAGTAGAGAACTCTAGAGTAATATTTACAATGTAAATATCAACTTTTATTACATAAGAAACAAATATATCACAACTTTCACTTCACAACATATTTGTTCTGGTTTGATGACTAAAGTCATCTCTTTGAAATACTATGTGGAACTCAAAAATAGCTTGTTCTTGGCATAGACTTTACCAGGTGTCCTTCAGAGGTCCTGAAAAGCAAAGGAGAAATGTGCTTTAGAAGTCACTTTTGTAAAGCAGTTGCATCATGAGGTGTATGAGGGCAGACAGCAGGCAATGAGTAACACTTGATATAAAACAATTGCTGGGCTTGGGACTGACAAGCTGAGATGTGGCTGCTCACAGGAGTTGGGTGGGCATTACAGTCAGACAGGACTGTAGGATGAGAAAAGAAAGGTTGGAGGGCTAGAGAAAAATGTTGCTGCAGATTAGCCCACAGAGCAGAACTGCCCACTCTGAAAAACACCTGTATCCTTGAAATGGATACACAGATTCAGGCTGCCTGTCCCACACTGCATTAGCAACTGGGCACTGCAATAAAATGACAACAGTCAATACCAATTCACCTACAGGCAGACCTGCCTCTTCAGTAAAGTCAATTAAAAAAGGGAAAGGACTGAAAATGTTTTCAGGAAGACATCTGCGACCTGCTGCACACTCCTCTTTCTCCCTTAGTCAATGCCAGAACTCTGAGAAGGTGCAAAATACAAGAGCAGATTTTTTTTTTTTTGCATTATTCTTGTCCAGAAAGAACATTTCCTTCCAGAATCACATTGCTTACAAATTACTTAATTCCTCAAGGCATAAGCAGTTTATGTCCTTTCTAACCTTTGGGAACTTTAGAGAAGCGCCCCATTTGTGGAAAGGAAAAGAACGTTTTCTCATTTTATTTCAGTCTTGAAAGGAAATAAATTTTTATGGGGAGTAGGGGTCAGGTAGTTTGGGATGATACAAGCAAATACATTTATCCAAATTTTATCTTCAAGAATAGCATTTTAATCTTTTTTCCTACTTTTTTTTTGAGACACAGTTGAATGCCAAAAACTATCCTATCATCAATTTAATAATACTTTCAAGAATACCAAGCCAAATTCACTTCTACCTTGCCCTTTCAATGTTATGTTCTTGCAAGTGTTGATGTAGAACGGTTTATGTTTCAGTGAACCAAAGAAAAGTAATTGTGAATGACTTTAGAAAAAATAGTAGTAGCTAAATGGAAAACAGTAACTGCAAGATTTGCATGTCAAGTGCTTTCTTAATGCATAAGTTTCATGTTGCTGATGCTCTTAGTTCTAGAGGCAACTCCTTTCTAATGAAAAAGATGTTAAATGAAATCTGCAGCATTTTCCTTAATTAAAAGAAATATCCTCAAGTTTGTTCTCTGAAGAAATAATGATCTTTGTTATTAAAAATGAGTCATTTCTGGTTTTATGCTGCAGTGCATACTGGTTGAAACACCCAAGTGAGTTAGGTGCGTTATGAAGAGTGCCATTTAATTAGGAATTTTCAATAGCAGCAATCATGGGATAACTTAAAGCTTATTATTAAAATTATTATTTTATTAAGACATGATCTCTGTAGAAACATAAAGCTTTTCATGGAACACTACTCCCTTTTCTAGATGATTTCTAGATGATAGGCCAAACTTTATGTACAATTGATCTCATTTTATGGGTCAAGTCAAGTAACAGATAGCAAGAGGAAAGAAAATCTTGGCATACCAGTGGGAGGTGGCTCAGCAGCTCATCTACAGAATCGTAGTTTTCTGAAAAGGATGGTTCAAGAAGTTCTGCTTCATCTCGAAGTTTAGCAGGGTTTAGCTCTTCCTGGCTGTTGTGGGTCAGAAACAAGTTTTATTGCTCCCAGAAGAAAAAGCAAAGAAAGCAAAGCCTTCTTCTAACTAGCTTCTGCACACTTACACCAAAGAGTTATAGAACATATGAATTAGCATGTTTAACGAATAATGAGACATGATATTTAAAAGCAGTTGTCTAAATGAGTGAATATACAAATGGAATACAAGGTCTACAAAAACTTATGCTGGCATGTCTCACCTATACTGACATGGACATATGGTCCTTCAGGGACTTCTAAATTTTCATTTCATGTGTTTACAGAGAGGCAAATTTTCAACAAATGTCTTTATAAAATTGTTGTTCATGTTCCATAGCTCAGTGGGATTTTCATTAAGAAGATTTTTTTCTAAATAAAAACAATGTAAGAATCTGTCAGAAGATTTTCAAAAATGCCAGATGCCATCTCCTCTTTATTCTTTTATTCTAATCTGATTGTGGTGTCCTAGTCAGGGAAAAAATGTTATCTTTGATTGAAAGCCATGCCGTAAACTATGCTATCAAACCATTAATGTTGAGGGCCTTCTGCTTGTCTTCTCTGTACACATACATGGATGTAAACCTTTTCTGTCTTAATGCCATACAAGTATGGCAAGAATACATGTGTGCTTTCTTGCAGTACCTTCTTTTTCCAGTTAGCACTGAGTTTAAGTATTTCTTCACCGCCATCTGCTTTCGAAAGCGGCTGTAGTTGTCGGTGAAGACAGCATCAGAGTGGCGCTTGACAGGACTGTCCTGGGAGCTGCCAATGCAACAGTTACAAAGGACAAATTAAGAGGAGGTAGCTCTTTGAAAGAAGATACCATTAAATGAATGAAATAAGCTTTAGGATGTTGATTAGCCTAATAAAGTTTTCATTTCAGCTTTCATTTCCAGCTATGGCTTTGGATCTTTCTTCTGCTGAAAAGAAGCCACTGCTTCTACTGCTTACTATGTATTTTAATAACAAGAATCAAATTCCAAAGATTGGGATTCAGCCTTTTGGGGCACACCTTCCACTGGTGGTTTTCTCTTCTCAGTTTTGCCACAGCCTATGCAATTAGGATATATAGTCAATGATTTCTAGAGTCCTTGCCCCAGGAGTTCTGCAAGATTGAGTGGTTAAGTGTGGATTTCATGACTCTCTCTTGTCTGTTTTCACAGTCCAGGTTGCACCTTTCAATAAACAGATTTTATTCTAATTTCTATCATTTGTGTGAATATATTTCAGTAGAATGCCAAGGTACAACCTGGTTTAAGTCTCAGTAAGTTCTTAGGGGACCTCACCACTGTTCACATTGAACTCAGTGGAGGTGGAGTCTGCCACTGAGGAAAGTTAAGAGTGCAGCATCACATAAGGAGCTATAAATGCTCGTTCTAAGGTTTCAGAAGACAAAACACGCCTTGCAAAAGCCAAACCTGGAGGCCTTTTCTTCATGCACAATCTTGGGTAATGTCAGGGTGTTCTGTTTTAAATGTTTACAGCGTATGAGAAACTGGAACTGTATGTTCTGGAACAAAGGCAGCACTGACACAAATGGAGAACCTAATTTTTACTCAGCTTTTGAGCATATGAAGTAGGCACTCAGTGGTGTTGTCACAGTGCCTCAGCAGTTGCTGCTCATGGATTTGAGAACAAGGAAAGCATAGAGTGATCCTACCCAGCACCCTGGGCCCATTAGTTTATTAAGGCACTAGTCTGGAAGTTGCATCCAGACCCTTAGTCTATGAATTTGCCTCATTCTTGTTCGAATCCTGCTGCAATACAGATCTCACAAACAGCTGTCAAGGTGTTTTACAGCAGGAAAAACTATTCCTTTACATTCTCTCTATAAACCAATTGTTTCTTGATTTCATTGTGCATTTCCCTGTGGTTAAGTACTGAGTAATCAATCATTTTGTGTTTATTTTTCCCACTTATCCACCAAGCTAGTAAAAACACTACCAGAAAAAAAGAATTAGCAAAATGGCATGATAATCATTATAATATTTCCAGTACATATTATCCATGCTTTGTGCAGTGCCTGTTGCTCTACCTCTCACAGCTGTGTCAGGAATAAATAGTCACATACTCATTTCTTAATATCACTAAATACTTATATAGGATTTTCAGCTGCCCCACAATTATACAAGCTTCTCTTTCATTATCTCTAAATCACAAGAAGGAGAACTTGGATACAGAAGGGTAAAAATTTGCCAATAGAGCCAGCTAGGAAAAAGAATCTACCTAATGTAAGTGTCACCTCACCTAACTCGTTTTCTAATAAGCGAATGCAGATATCTCTTCACAGCAAGTTTAGCCAAAAGATGGCTGTAGACACTGGTCAAAATTCCATCAGCATGCCTTGCATTTCTGAAATGGACAATAAATAAACTCTACAATACAGCCTGGGTTCATATAATTTTGATAACGTTCATTCTGTAAACATATTGCTTTCTTTAATTTATCCACTGTACATCTTAAATGAAACTAATTTCATAAAATAACTTCCAGATTTTCACAGTATAGTTTTTAGTCCTTCCTGGAAAGTGACTGCATTCATCATGCCAGAATGGCAATACAATCAACATTTCTGTCGACATCCCTACTGCTACCAATATTCAAGCAGTGGCTGTGGGATTTTCTTCTGTAACTGAGTCTTCCTTTCCTAATTCTCAGTTTGAAAATGTGAATGATTTTTGCCAGAAATCAAGTAGTCCATCATCTTTTGTATTTAGGATAATAAAGGAACTCACCTATCAATAATTCTGGACAGATCAAAATAGAATTTCTCATTTTCAGGTAGTGTGTTCTGCAAAATATCTGATTCTGACTTTAATGACCCACGGGCATGGTCAGGTTCACTGGCTCCATCAAATGGCATTCTGTTTCCCAATCTGTTGGAGAAAGAAACCATGTAAAGTACAGCTAGCTGAGGACATGCAACACTTTACTGCAGTTAACAGTCTGGTTTGGGTCCAAATGCACATCCACCTACTTTAATTGGTAAGGCATTTTAGAGAAATCTAACAAGAATCACTTTCATGCTTAATTGTAGATTAATTGACATAACAGATCCTTCTCTCAAATGCATATTTTCTAGATAAATGTTATCATTGAATGCAATTTATTCCTGTGCATAACGTATGGCAATCACAGCACAAGTGACAACCATGAAGCTTTTCCTAACAACTATGTTTTTTACAAATGATGGATGGAATCAACAGCCTTTACCCAAGCAAAGTGAAAACTGCTCCTGTGATGTACTTACCTCCCAGTTAAGATATAAGATGTGCATTGAAATGCAGAATGAAGCAGTTCTTAGGCCTTCTCCAAAGAAAGCAAATACACCAAGAACTTAAAACTAAACACAAGTGCAGTCATGTGTCTCTACATGTTAGAAGCTAAAAAATCTTCACATTTAATCTCTTAAAATGTATCATGGCAGTTGCTCTGTATAAACTGATGTACAATTACTTCACATTTTCGTAAACTGTGATTTCTTATGAAGTGTCATATTTTATCAAGGGCAGTCTGACTGCACAGCAGTAGTTTGGTATCATTCCTTCTGCCTGCTCTGATATTCTGTGGCAGACAAGAGGCTCCCATCGCTGTAGGAAACCCCTGCATGTGATGACATGCAAAAATCACATACTAAAACTAAGATAGACTATTGCCCTTATAATTTTAAAGTCATTATTAGCACTATTTATGTATCTGATTCATGTAAGACTTCTGTCTGGTAAACAAAAGGTGCAAAGTTGCTGTGTAAAATGAACTGGCTCAAGTCACACCTTTTGGAAGTCAGTCACTGTGTTGTTTTGCCTGGTTTTCATTGGTCCTTCTACACTTTATGTTCCTCTTACCTAAATGCAAACCGTACCGTTTTGCCATCCGATTTAATTTAGCCGGACCACTAATGGCAACTTCAACAGCCGAAGCATGCAGAGGGACAAACCCTACCCTCTGCTCTGTCCCCATGGAGCCGCTCACGTCCCGGGGCTCACCGTGACCCACATCCCGTCCGCCCCGGCTCACACGGCGGTCACCGCGACCCAGCCCGCGGGGCAGCGCGGCTGCAGCCGCCTCGGGAGGTGCGTGCGTGTCCCGAGGGCTTTGGCAGGGTGGGTTCGGCGGCCACCGGCTGGGACACTCCCGGCCGCGGCCTCGCCGCGGGGACCCCCGTGCACCCGCCCGATACCGGGCAAAAACCCCGACGGGAAGCGCCGCACTGCGCGCTCCTTCGGAGGGCGCAGCGGAGGACTGGCGCTTCCCACAGCCCCTTCGGCCACCGGCCCGGGCTCAGCAGGTCGCTGCGGGCCGCAGGGGCGCCGAGCGGGGCGCGGAGCAGGGCTCGGAGCGCGTCGCGGAGCGCGGANCGCCGCCGGCCGGCGGGGTCGCGATGGCGGGGGAGCTGCCGGCGGTCGGGGAGAGCTGGCATCCCCGAAGGCGACCCCCGGCACGGTGCGAGGGGCAGCGGTGCCCGGGGCTCAGCGACTTAAGCGGTAACAGGGGAGGGTCCCGCCCCGGCTGCCCTGGGCTTTCAGAACCTCTCCCCGCTCCCCGACGGCCAGGACGCCTTCCCTGCAGGTCCGGGAGGGGAGAAGAGGAGCGAGGGTACGGGACGGGGAGATCCTTCCTCATCCGCTGGGAAGTTGCCGCTGTGGCGGGGAGAAAGTTACTCACGGAGCCGCGAGTCCGTCGGTGGGTCTGGCTGGGCGGGCGCGGAGCGGAGCGGTGCTGGGGGAGTGCGCCCTGCTCCGCTGCGCGGCTGCCGGGGCGGCGGCAGAGGGTGAGGAGGAGGAGGAGGAGGAGGAGGATGAAGAGGAGGGCTCCGTCTCGCCGCACGCTCTGAGCTGCCCGCCGCGCCGCCGCGTTTTATAGCGTTTACACGTTCTGCTTCCGAAGAAGCAATCACGTTACTGGAGAGACGTCACCCTTCCCAAGGGGACGGTCGCTTTGTTCAGGACAGTCAGAGACTTATATTTAACTCATGAGCAGTCGCGTACCTCTTCCCCCTTCCCCTCATCCCCCCCGGCCATTATTTGATTTATGTTAATGATACAGTTTTGGGGGAGCGGAGCCCCGTCGGAGGGGTGATTCCGCCTGGCCAGGCGGGAGAGCAGGCGGCCCTCGGGGTCTGCGGGCCCACACCGCACCGCGCATCCCTGCCCGCACCCGGGGAAGCCGAAGGTGGCTGCACTCTCCAGGGCCCTCCACTCCCCGTCCCCCCTCCCATTCCCCCAATCCCCGTGTTTCCCTGAGGATCAGCCTTCCGCGCCCCGGGATTGCTGCTTTCCCAGCTCTTCGGCAGTGTTTCCATGCTAAGCTGGTCCCTCTCCGTCCCTGGCACATGCTAGTCCCTGACGGGGGTTCCCGCCCGAGGTGCGCGGGGAGTTGGTCTGAAAAACATGATTTTCCTGCGGGTTTTAGTTTGATTTTAGCAGGCGTCGGAGTGTTTTCGCTATTTTGTTTAAACGGCGCGCACGTTCGCGGAAACGGATTGACCCCCACATCCAAGCGCCGCTGGGTGCAGCCAAGCACGGCGGGGGCTTGTGACGGGTCCGCGGATCCCAGCGCCGGCACGCGCAGCGCAGGGAGCGCGCAGGGAGCGCGCAGGGAGCCTATGTTAAACCCCTCTGAGCAGGAGGGCGATCAGCTCTTCCTACCAAGGTGTCTTAAGCCCAAACCTCGGGGATTGCCACAGCAAGGGGGAATCAGTTTCAAGCCTTTGATTTTTTTCCTTCGAATTTTCCCTGCCTCGGAGAGATCTGTGGGCAGCAGGGAGAGAAACACAGGGGACGTGGGCGTGGGAGTCGCGGGCGGGCTGGCAGCATAGGGCTGCTCCAGCGAGCACCTCTTCAGTGTCGCACCGTGTCTTTTTGTTGCCTGTCCTGAAATATTTGCTAAAGACTCGCGGAAGAATTTCAGCTGTAAAGGTCATTATATTTATTTTTTTTTTCCTTGAGCTTTTGTGCCTCTAATCTTCCTACTCAGTAACGATTGTACCAAATCCATACAGACGATTTCACCATTTCTTCTTACTTCTAATAAGTTTTTCTGTTTCATGTTTCACTAAAGGTTAGGCAGGCTCAATGCCGAAGATTCTGTGATGCTTAATCACATTTTCTAATTCAGTTACATAAAGAATAAGTGAATTAGATTAAAAATGCCTGGAAATTTGTTTCTCGGATGACAGCTGTGACTAAAACCAGAGTTCCTGCAGTAGTCTAATTTCAGGAAATTTTCCCCTTGTTACTACATAACTAGGGGTCGAAGAAACTATTCTGCTCCGGATGGCGGGATGAGCATCAATGGCACCGTATTCCCCTCACCTCGGAAATATCCCGGCTAGGGCGAATAGGCGCTGTGCCGTATGCGCGACCTAGGGAAGCGCAGGGGACTTCGCTCAGCTACTTGAAGGAGGAGAGAGGAAGGAGAAAGCCATCTCCTGGGTGGCGCAGGGACGCGTGGCTGGGGCGCTGCGAAGCCTGCGGTTGCCCAGTGTCCTGGCCTGGAGCGGCGAGCGACGAGGGGAGGCGGCTCTCGGGACCCCGCGGGCAGGGCGGGTTCGAGGGGCCGCGGGGCCGCGCTCCCGCTCCTCAGTCCCGGTTCCCAGCCCCTCTCTCCTCCTCAGTCCCGCTCCCGCCGCGGGCGCCGCTGCGGGAAAAGCCAAACGCTGCTGGCAGCAAGAAGGAAGCGGAGACGAGAGAAGTTTCCTTCTAGCGCTAGCAAGCCGAGTTAGCGCAGCCTGTAGAGGGGGTCTCGCAGGAGTCCTGCGGACTGCGGTCCCTGGGAGGGAGGAGGGGAGAAGCCAATCCAGTCTAAGGGATATGTGAAAAACAAGTCAGCTGTCAGTTGCTATGTATGTGCAGTATGGGCGGCTGCATGTTTTGAGGAGATGTATATAGACTCCACTGCCTAAAAACTGGATAACCACTGACAAATCAGGGCTTTCTTACGGTACTGTACCATTTGGTGCTGTGATGTACTGTACTGCACCATTCCACACAGTACCTGGTCAGTCTGGTTTGCTGTAACTTTGTTCCCCACTAGGATGGACAACATGCTGTCAGGCTGGCTAAAGTGGCCTCAGAACCTTTTCTAGGGATAACAGTATTGATGAAGAAACCTCCAGAGCCTCCTTAACAGTCTGAGAAATCTGTACTGCATCTAGTCTTACCATACCATCTCTTTTCCCTGTTCTGTAGACAAGAAACTGAGTCACAGGGAGTTCAAGTGGTTCCTCTTGTTTACTCAGTGGAGCTCTGATTGACCCCAAATGCCCCAAGCACTCTTCAGTTGCACTAAAAATTGTCTGCATTTCCCTTCAGCACCCTGTTGCCCTATTGCAACCCACCCTTTCCTCCTCTTGAAGATAAACTGAAGAAGAGATGTCACCTCCCCCTTCCTCCTTAGTCCTTCCTCCCATTTCTTGAGAGGATTTTCATTGAAGGAGGTTGGTTTGGAGTGACTGACAAAGGTTTGGGATGGCAATGCAAATTCTAGCTTTTCCAATTCTTTTCCCCCCTGAAGCTTAAATACACTGTTATTTCCACATTTGAATAACTTTTGATACGAGTAAGTCATTAAAAGGAAAAGATGGAGAAAAGACCCTTTTCCACTGACATCCTGAGTTCTCTAAGATCTAGGTAGATGAACCTTTTTTTGATGGTAGCTCCTGCTGTTTTCTACTGGAAAAAACTCTGCCCTTTCAGGAAAATATCATTTGGGAGGAAATAGTGCTTGGGAACTTCTCCAGGATAATTATTAAACACAGGAAGCTCCTGGGAAATCAAGTATTTTTCAGTGGTTCTTACAGGAATCCTGATGAATAGCACCCTCACATTTACTGAACTTTTATCTTAATCTACGTGTTATCAAATATCTTTTGGTTACTCTCCATTTTTGCTTCAATTTCTTCTTTAATGTTCCACTTAATAAAACAAAAGGAAACAAAACGTTACAATTATAAAATTGCAATATTTGAGAATGATGGAAAACCAATTAGACAAGATGGAGCAAAGAGCAGAAGTTGTCTGAAAGTTTGTCTTCACATTTGTGTACAAACTTGTGTGATGTATATATAAATCAAGTATTACCTAAAATAGCTAAATCATCTGGAGTAAGAAATTTGGGAGTTCTTAGGTTTGTTAGTTAGATTTGATTACTATTTTTAGCATGAGAAACTGGTCTGAAATTGATGTGCTAAAAATCTCTTAAAGCCAAATCCTTAGATGAGAGAAATCTGCTTAGTTCCATGAAGGACCTGCTTAGCATTTACCAAATTTATCATGTAATTGTATTTTAAAAAGAGAATTACATCAGAAACAGAATTAACATTTTGTTTGGCAAAAAAAAAAGATAAAAATACTAAGAGACTTGTTTTAGGACTTTAATATTCTATCAGAAAAGGAAACTTCTACTGACTCACGAGCTCTCTCTTACGAATCATCGGGTTAGCAGAATGTCCCTTGTGCATTACAGCTCATGTTGCTATGGATGAGTTCAGAAACTCTGCCTTTGATCCCATAGCCACAGCACATTGATCCATGAGTTTTTAGAGCTTATAGAGCAGATTGATGGTGCACTACTATTCAGCAGCTAACAGAACAGCTTTTTCAACCTTTCACAAAACAGATAACAGATGAAAATTCAAGAAAATCTATATGAAGAATAAAAACTACAACTAAAAATTGATAAACTAAACTTCTCTAATCCTTTAATGACATGATTAGCATATTCTCCAATATCTGCTCTCAGCATCATGTTGCACTGCTGGATCCCACTCTCCCGTAAATATTCATATTCCTCAATAACACCTGCTTTGAAAAAATGGATTAAATGCTGAAATGAAAATGCTGAAACTTGTTCCAGCTTCACTTTCTTTTCAACTATCTCTGAATGGTTCTCAGAAGAAACAAGGAGAAAACCATTTGTTTCTTCAGGTAGGTTTTATTTCAAAAGCACAATCCACATTCTATCTTACCTTTAGCCTGAGTGAGTTCTGCACACTCAGAAGTGTGATGGCCAGCAGACAAAAACACAGACAAATATTTTTCCATTAAAAACTTATGAGTTGCCTTCTGCAACAGAAACATTCAGGAGAAGAGTGCTTGTCTCCTCAGTTCCCAAGCTGTGGGAGGGTCACACAGGTGGAACAGGGGAGTCTTCATTTCCTCTCTTGCCCTTTTTGAATTCTGTTTTCAGGTCAAAAGTGTGCATCCTCAGAGCAGAGTTATCAACTGGAGCAAAGTCCTGCAACATGTAAATTTTATTAACAAATTATACTATCTACACCACTTGAACAAGTTTCTCCTGTTCCATGTGGCACCTTTGCATTATGAATCTGTGTGGGTTAACAATTTTCAAAACCACTTTTCAAAATCACTGGAATATTTGGATTATGCCTATGACTCCCAGACAGACTTCCACCACTTGAATTCTTATGTCTGTGTATGTCACCAGCATCCATGTCACAGACCTGCTTGATTAAAATTTCTGAGTAGATTCAGTGATGAGCAAAAGGCATGCAAGAGAGCTGCTGACTCCTGTGACACTTCCAAGGGTCTTTTCCCTGTGCCTGGGATGTTACCTGGGAAAACTCCTAATGCTTCTAGTGTAGTTTGGTGTTTTCACACCCCTCCTTCATCCCAAAATGCAGTCTCAGCTTCTCTCAAAGTCTCCAAAGCAGTTTGGGATAGACATTTTCTTCCCCATATGCTTATGTTGTCTGGTGTGTGTGTGGACTACTGCTTCATGTCCATCTGGTTCATGATACACAGCTGTCCTAGAAGTGTCAATCCAAATTCCTTCTCATCCTTTAGCATGGATGTGATGTTTTTGCCCTCCCACTCTCACAATCACACACGTATTCTGCACTCGTTCCTCAGCAGGATCCGTGACTACACAAGCTTTAACAGGAGCTTTAATGTATCTGGTTTTCTTTCAAGGCAATTTCCTTCTAATGTTTCACCTGACTTGTTTAAAGGATTCCATTTACCTTAAAGCCCAGAAAACCACATGGTAATCCAAATTTTGTCAGGAAGCAGAGTAGTTTCTGATTTGGTCGTGTTGTATTCTTTGTTTTGAACAAGCTCTCTGAAATATGTTCTATTTCTCCCAGCATAGTTATAATCTTCAAACTTCAGCAAAGGATCAGATGATTCTTTCATCACCAGGAATATTTCCCTCCTCCTGCAGCTCCTCCAACCCAATCTTCTTCTCTACAAATCTAAAATAACCTCTGTATATAACAAGAATATGTATTTAAATGTCTTAACATTCAGTCTGAATTTCCCATTCATTTTCACCCAGCTCTTTTCTTCATGGTTTTGGATATATAAAACTGGATTTTCTATGGTGAACCTTTAAAGAATCACTTGGTTTTTTACAATGCTCTTACATGTGTAAATATCTCTAAGCTAATATCTAATTATCTAAACAGATACTAAGAACAATCTTTCAAACCCATGTCCCTACTTTTCCCCCATGCTCTCAGGTCTGTGACCTGTCCTATATGATACTCTATGGAAGTCCTTTTGCCTCTACCTGCACAAAAGGAATGCAGACTAGAAATAACCTCCAAAATCCATTTGGATTATCCGTTAAAAGCAAAACCCATAAACAGTGCCATAGTGAATTTCAAAATTCAGAAGTCTGAGACCAAACCTGCCTAGGGTGCCTTACCTCACTGTGATTCACTGTTGGCACTCACCTTATGTAGTCTGCAAGTTTATCAGGATCTTGGGGAATCCAAGCTTCCTTGGGAAACTAGTGATGCTAATGATAGGAACACATCTGCTGTTAGATGTTAGAAGTCTCTTTGCCTCCTTACCTAATTCCTATATTGCAAAAAACCCATGAAGTATGAGAGAATTTAGTCCATTTACATGTTTGTAACCATATGATAAGAATCTTTTATGGGTTGTAATTGTAAGGTCTCTGCTGAAAACACTGGTATATTTCCCCACTTTTGCACAGATCCTTTTTCCTGTGTATAATACAAGATGCTGGTTCTAGACTGTGTGGCCAAATTCTTTATGTCTTCCCCAGTGAATGCTGCTACTGTTGCACTGTCTGGAAGCTTGTGAAAGCAGACATACCAGCTCAGGATATAAAAAAAGCCACGTCAGTCGGACTGGAAGGCTCATCTTAAGATGCTAATTATGCCAGGATAACTTTATCCCTTGAACTGACCTAATCATCACAAGTTCTTTATTTACCAAGCTGAAAAAAGAAACCATCTAAAAGCTAGAGCAGAAACAAGCTAAAAATGCTTCAGTCTCAAGCAATTACCACTATTGTCTTCATGGAAAAAGAGCTGAGAGAGGTTTTCTAAAACTGTCCATGTGTATAAAGGGCATAGTGTAACGTGCTGTCTCTTAGCACTACTCTAAGCCTAACGTACATTATTATGGCTGTGGAAATCTATATTCACATTTAGTTGTTGCAAAGAAGCCATATAGAAGAGAGTATCAACCTGTTAGTTTATCATCCTTAATAAATTATGTAACTTGAGCTTGACTGTTTCTGACATTAGTCATGAAAGAATTTCTGTAGTGTTCATGGACAAGAGAGATGCAGTTCCAACTTAGTTTATCATTTAGTTCAACTCCACAGGTCACCCAAACAAATGATAACTCCTACACCTTGTTTAATTGGCTTCTTGGCCAGTACATCAATGGCTCATTACCCTTTCCATCTTACATGAAGCATTGAGAGTGTTCCAGCAAACATAGCACCACAGTCAATATATTCCCCTTTGTTAAGTACACACAAATAGTAATAAGTTTCTAAGAGATTTTGGGAGGTGATGATTATCACAAAGATAAAAGACAGCAATACCTTTGATATTCATCCTGTGTGTTGTCTTTGTGTATGTATATAATTATACTCTGCAGTTTATTTGCTTTTTTAAATGTGACAAATTAATTGAAGTGATTTCTGCAGAAATAAGTGAAATATTCAGCACCACAATCAGGACTATTGAATATCAATATTAAAATGTTGCTAATTGGACTTAAGCCATGGACCTTAGCATGTCAAAATTTGCTAAACTTTCTGCTCAAATTGTACTAAAGCATGAATTCATAAATTATTAATATAGATTTGAATCTTGCTCCTGGTGACTCCGTGTCAATCATGTGGTTAAATTGATAGCTGAACAGTAAAAATAACTGTATAACTCTTTTCCAGCATGTAACTACAGGATTTTCAAGAATTATTTCACGTAGTAGATAATTATTTTGTACACTTCCAGCACTCCAAGTCACAGGTAATTTTTTTGTCTGACCTGAGATATTATCTGGCTTGGAAAGAGGGGGGAAGATCTTTCAGAATGGTTAGAAGATTATCCAAACAGGGCTTCTTTGTCTATTGACATTACTCAATAACTGTTGTAATTTTCAACCCTGGGTTCAAAGACCTTCAAAGTGAAATGGTAACAGAACAACTGGCCCAATTATTTGGCCCTTATTACTCAGATCTTGAAACAAATATGTTGAATAGTATAGCTTGCTTTTTGAGACAAAAGGTAGTATAAACTGAAGTTGAATCCACAGTCCTGTCTTGGCCTCTATTCCCTTATGCACATTGCTCCATCCGTAATTTCATGGCTCAGAAAGCTCATCCTCAGCACAACTTGTGGTTCAGGTGTCTGTGACTACACAAGATCAAGGATCATCTTCTCCCAAGCAGAAACAAGGGCTGCATCTCCCAACCTGACTAGCACTGGCTGGCCAGGAAAAACTTACTGCAGGCTTGAAAGCTGAAGAGCATCGTAATGTGCAGTGTAGTAACATTTGAGCTACCTGCTTTGTACACTGCCCAGCAAATTACTGTGCATACTAATAAGGCTGCATACAATTCTTCATGCAGAACTCGTGCACACAGTAAAAGATACCCAAATAAAATTCTCCTAATAGTTAAAAGGTTACAGGGTCACTCAGAAATGCATGCCATGTACAAATTTAAGAGGATGAAAATAAGCCAGAAACTGGAGTCATTAAAAAAATTCCAGACCCTTTTTTGCCTTGTCCTCCAGAAAGCTCCAGACTAAGCTGAAGTCAAAGGGACATCTCTCAGGTTCTGTCAGAATAATGCATTTTGTGAATTCTTCATGCTGTCTAGAGGCAGTAAAGATTACAAACAATCTTTTCATAGCCTCTAAGAGACTGTCCTGCTGGGGATAGTTTGTCTTCAGACAGTCTTGATTGCAAGCAGGATCATTGTAATGTTTGCCTCAAAAGTCAGAGGAGAGACTGGCTGTCTTATGCTAGAACAGTCTTTGCTCTTTGCTTTCAAAACCCACCTCTAAAATGCCCCTCCAGAAGTGATCTTTAACAGAGTGAGACTGGAAAAACTTCTCTTTAGTCTTTCTTGCTGTCATCCTCTTTCATAGGAACATCATCCAGAAAGATGAGGTAATCCAAAAACTTCAGTTGAACAACAGAACTACCAAGACTCAAACAAAGCTGTAATTCAGAAGTTCCTAACCTTGCTCTCACATCAAATAATAGATAGGAATGGCCAAGCACTGATTCACCGTGTCCTTCATTGTCAGCCCCTCATGTGTCTGCGTAAGGATATAAAGATCACCCTTATATCCCTACAGAACTCAAAGAGAAACTGGGCAGGTGAGATGAGCAGAGTAGTCATGTGTTTTCACAGGGAAGGAAATTCCAAGAAACAGGAATCATTTGACAGAAAAAAATTCTGTTCTTAAATTAGCATTAAACTAGTTCTTAAACTAGAATGATGTGCTTTATGAAATTATATTCTGATTCAACAGAGTTATTAAATATATGAGTAATCTCACTGCAGTCAATAATAGAGCAATAGAGATTAAACTACCAGCAGTCAGCAAGAACATTTGGAAAGTTAAGGGTAGATTGTGAACAAGTTTTTTGTGGATTGGGATTGTGCAGCAAGGCCCTCGGTTGTGTGTCTAGCACATCCCATTTGCAAATCTACCCCTTAAATACAGGGATATATAATACTGCATATTTCTTATTTTCTTTTGATTCACTATTGTGGCTTTAACCCAGCCAGCAACTAAGGCCCACTCAGCCCCTCATTTGTTCCTGCAGCAGCAGGATCAGGGAGAAAATCTGAAGGGTAAAAGGTAAAAAAACTCATGGATTGAGGTAAAACCAGTTTAATAGGGAAAGCAGAAACTGTGCATACAAGCAAAGCAAAACAGGGAATTAATCCAATACCTCCCATGGGCAGGCAGGTGTCCAGGGGAGCAGGGCCACATTGCAGATAAGAATTACTTGGGAAGACAGACCATCACTCCAAACATCCTCCTTTCCTCCTTCTTCCCCCCACTTAATATATTCTGAGCATGGTGTAATACGGTCAGGAACATCCCTTTGGTCAGTTGGGGCCTCCNAAAACCAGTTTAATAGGGAAAGCAGAAACTGTGCATACAAGCAAAGCAAAACAGGGAATTAATCCAATACCTCCCATGGGCAGGCAGGTGTCCAGGGGAGCAGGGCCACATTGCAGATAAGAATTACTTGGGAAGACAGACCATCACTCCAAACATCCTCCTTTCCTCCTTCTTCCCCCCACTTAATATATTCTGAGCATGGTGTAATACGGTCAGGAACATCCCTTTGGTCAGTTGGGGCCTCCTCCCAACCTCCCTGGCACCCCCAACTTCCCTTGCCATGTGGCAGTATGAAAGCAGAAAGGACCTTGGCTCTGTGTGAGCCCTGCTCAGCAAAACCAAAACCATCTCTATATTATCAACCCTGTGTTCAGCACAAATCCAAAAAATATCTCTGTACTCCCATATTGGTACGGTGAAACAATTAACTAACCCCAGCCAAAACCAGTGCAACAGTTCTATTGTACTGTGAAATAAATAAATAGTTACCCTTGAAACTTTTTGATTGCTAATGACTCAGATTTTGAGTACAAGCACAACAAATTTGTCTGAAACATTCTTGGTTTATTTAGAAATCTTTGTAGTGCCCAGCACTGGAAGCAGCTTTTAAATCACCTAGCCATTTAATGTCTTACAGGTGCTTTGAGTGAAGCAGGAACATCTATTTATACCTCTGTGAACTGAGAAAATGCACTCAAAGGTATGTGATGACATCTGGCCTTCGGTACCTATAAAATGTCTGTGAGAAGGAATGCAGATGCAGATGCTTTGTTATGGATCAGGGAAAGAGCAGGAAAGACCATTTCAGGCCTCTTTCAGGAACACTGTCAGGACATCAAATACACTCACACTTCCCTTATTTTGTGAAGTCAGGGTAAATCTGCCATTCTCCAATGCATTTGGATTAGTTGAATCCTGTCAACCTACACTGAGCTTTCACAGTTCTTATTTCTCTCCTGTATATTTTTTTGGTTTTATTGGGAATATCTCTGGCCTAGAGCAGGTTCCATGTATTGGTGAAAGATAAAAATTTAGAAATGCTTAACTTTGGTGTCTCCAAGACAGTTTTTTGTTGGTTTTTTTTTTAAGCTAATACATTTCAAACATGATTACATGATGTGGAAACATAATTAATGTTCAGTTTCCTTGTCAGAAGTGATTCAATGCCTAGAAGCATTTAGAAGCTTTGAAAGATTTAATTTAGTGTATATACAAGTACCCAAAAATATGTTCTTGTGTGTGCAGGAATTTTTATAGAAGTAAGTTTTATGTTATTCAAAATGATCCAAAATATCTGCATCATGAATTAGTGCATTGTGGTGTTATGAGAATTTTGCAAGGCAATTAAAAATTTTGCTAAATGATGTCTGCCACTTAGTACTGACAAAAAGGTGTCTGTATCTTTCCATGACATTTGCCCAAGGGATTAGGAAAAAAAAAGAGAGAAAAAAAGATCAGTGCTTTGATGCTGGCAAACTAGTGCTAGAGAGCTTATCACACACAAACCAATCAATTCCTCAAAGTGATTTTCTGTGTAAGAAAGTTCTGGCAGACCAACAAAAGAATAGGATAGAGTGAAGATATGTGTATTTTTATCATCATACTTATCCACAGATAGTGTTTACTGTGGAACTAAATGGAGAAGCACTAAAGGAGGAAAAAACCCCTACAATCTGTCTAGAAAAGTTTTAAAGGGAATTCTTCCCTCCTATTACAAAAACAAAAGAAACCTTTAGAAGATCACCAGGCTATACAGTACAGGAACACAGCATAGACAGAAAATGTGGGTCCTGCTTGCCTCTCTATGTTCTCAAGCCCTAGACTGATCAGTCTAGGGGATTCAACCCATTTCAATGTGCAATTAATCATCAGCAACTTCCCCATACATGTCAAAGAAATGCATATCACTGCCAGCTGTGATTTGTGCTCTTCTTAAGCTGGAACAAGAGAGCAGCATCCTCCTTCCTTTGTACACATCAACTTGCTGCTATAAAATAAAGTGGATTGATTCGGATGCAGGTCCGACATGAACTAGACAGGAATAATTTTGCATTCCAGTGCCTTTCCATACTGTTCCTAGTCATAGGCCCATCAGACAGTTATGTCCTAAATCAGCAAATCCAATTTCCTGCTATCTCACTCCCATCACTATGCGTAATCCCTTTCATGATTAAGCTACTCTTGTTTAAAAGAACTCCTTGCTCTAAAATAGGGCAACTGCTCCTTCACAGCCCTCAGCACACAATCACTTGATTCTGCTGCTAAATAGATGAAAACATGTCTCTGATGCAGAATGTCTCCGGGAATGCAGACAGGAAACATGTTCACTGAAATAGCTCCTCAGTCCAGTCCCTGCCCATCAGGCGTTGCCAAAGTCATGCACTGGTGTCGTCAGAAACCTGATGGAAGCCAAAAGCTTCCACAGGAGTCAAAAGCAGAAACAAGACACATAAACCAGACCCCTCCTAAGTTGCTTCCTTAACCTGCAAACTGTTTGAGGGCAAAAGCATGGAATAATGCACAGACCTCACGTGGTTCAGTGGGGCCAGAGATCCTTAGCGGAGTCACTGGTGTTGCTGCTGCTACAGTGTGAGGCAGTTTGATGCTTTGTGTGCTTCAAAGAGAGGTGCTGCCAGCAGAAGTTCACCTATTGAGTGCTGCAGTAGTTTTCTCAGAACTCCTTAGTCCATCTGGATGAAAAATACTGAGTCAATTGTAGCCAACATTAATATTAGATTGAAAAAGAAATTAGGATCTTGTCATCCTTTTTAGCATTCAGAAAGGTAAATATCCAAACAAAGTCATTCAGGAACCCCTTTAAAAATTCACTATTATTAAGAGACCTAAATGAAGATACAGGTATTTTCCCTGAGTTTTAAGATTTTGTAAGTTTAATTTCCAAAATGCTGTTCCCAGGGTTTTGACATTATACCAACACATTTTTCTTTAGTCTGCTCTGGACTTGGCAGAGGTAAATTTCCAATTAGTATTTTCTTTTTTTTTTTTTTTTTTTCTAGAAGCTGTACTGCATCATAGACATCACCTAATTTTATCAAATGCTTATAGGTCAGGGATCTGGCATGTGTCATTTCACCCCCGAGAGGGTATTTCCAGTAAGCATAGTTTTCAGTTTATGCTTAAGAATAGATGTTGAGATGATTCAAAAACTTCATGATAAATTACAAGTGAACTTTTGAAATGTGATTTGGCAAACATACTGCATGTTCAGTGTGTTACATTATGGTAATCAGTAGCTGTCTGAAGAGGTGATCAGCAGCTCTTCAGTGGGGAAAGGTCAAGGAATATCATGAACTACTTTTGTAAATAAGATGGAACATAAATATTCTCAGACAAAGAGCTGTCAAGTTTCACCTCCTATATAAACTCATAACTGGAGTGACTCCTTTGTGGACATGGACAATAACAGGATAGCATTTCTCTTCATGAACAGAAATAGTTCTGCTTACTCAGAACAAAGTGTCAGGATACCTGGATGTTGATCAAAGTTCTGCCTATCAGTCCTTATGTGATTCTGGGAGCACCATTTTAATTCTATTACATGCAAAATAATTGTCAGGTTTAATTCATGCTTGTGAATGCTCTGAAATCTTGAAATCTGCAGTAATATTTTTTTTTTTAATTCGAGTCTTCTTTCTATTATTTTTTAATTGAAATAAAAGAAGATTTCATTAAGCAATATAATTTTTTTGCATATCAAACACCCAATGATTCCTGAATCCCAGAGTTAATTTGGGGGTTGATCCTGTGCAGTGTGCTTTGGTCCTAATGCAATAAAATGTGCATGAGTCCATTTAAGCATGAATCTTATAGTGATTGCCCTTTTGCTTAAAGCAAGCATTTGCTCAAACACAATGTGAATTGAAGCCGAAGTACTTATAAACCAGTGGATTTAATACTGTAAGCACTGTTATTTGTGAGAGACCTTCTCACTTGTAATCCTTTGAAGGTGTTCTCATATGGCAAATTCTGTCCCTGACTTCAAATAACATCTTCAGTTTTGGGGTGTTTCCCCACAGAAGCAAAGAAAGGAGCAAGTCTTCATTTATATTTCTAACTGTATCAGCTTGCATAATTAAAGATAATACTGTTCCCTTTAAAAGATCTTTTATGCAAGTCACCATATTCATCACTAAGAAAAAACATGAGCTTGAGATGATAGCATCTAACTTTATTCCACATTCTGAAGCTTCTGAGTGCTTGCAAAACATTTATTTCAGATGTGAAAACAAGTTTTAGGCATCTGACAGTCATATGGTTATGAACTAAACATCTGTGGTTTTAGTCTCCCTAATCCAGGGCACATAAGAAATGTTTTGATATCCAGTGCAGATTTCAGGAGGAAAAAAAATACAGTACATTTAAGCTTCTCTCTTTACTTTGTTTACTAAATACAGTGTAATACAAGTAATAATTGTGTAATAAGTACGCTGTGGAAAGTTCTACGGTAATGTATTGTGCACTTACAATCCAGAAGTAAAAATTTACTCATCTAAAATGATTTCACACTCAAGGAACAAGCAGTTATGGCTAGCTGGGTGCACACTGGGTACACAGCTGGTAGGGGAAGTTGTCTCTTCCACAGTCCATCAAACCCACTACACAAAGAGAGCAGGTTTGAATGCTACTTTTTGTAGGCAGGTTGGAATAGGCTGCATCCTATTCTATAGGAAGGACACTTGGAATATACTTTTCTATACAATGAAATTCACCAGACTCAGAGAAACTCTAAATGAAAAAAAAAAAAATTATTAATGAATGAAATAACACAAGTTTCTTTCTTTCTTCAGAGGACTGTTATTTTAAGTCTGTAGCCTGTGATCAGCAAAATGCAGTGTTACAGTCTTATCAGCAAGTTTTGGGCGTGCTAGAACCCATAGTGTCTGCAGTGAAATGCTCTGTAAACTCTGTAAATGATTGTTCTTCTAGCAATGACACACGTCTCTCCAGATCTGTTGCACACTAAAAATAAAACAATGAAATCCAGTCACTAAATATATGCAAAACAATCTGCCTTTACAATGAGGAATACTTTTGGTTTATAGTAAGTATTGCTTGTAAGCTCAATGTTTGTAGCATTATTTGCGAAATGGGTGGATATTGCGCTGGAATGCTGAGGGTCAGAGATCAGTGCCAGGGCTTCCCAAGGGATGTTGAGCTCAGCAAAGGGATCCATGCTGCCAGTCTCCAAAAGCCTGGAAAACCTGGGAAATGTTAAACATTTTTTCCCATTCTCAGAAGCTGCTGAATCTTTGCCCCTCACAGAAGACAGAGAACTTGTTCTCCCTACAGAAGCCCCCTCAGATTCAGGAGCCCAAGCCTTTTAGAAACAATGGGCATATTTGCAAGTGTGGAGTGTGGACAGCTCCTCTACTTGTGGAAATTCTTTACCCTGAATTTGAACATGAAATATTTAACAGGAAACTGATATAATAAGATTTAGTTCTGGTCCCATTTGTCTCTGTTATTTCCAAATCCTGAACATTTTGTCACATCACTGCAATTAGCCTCTACTAAGCCAGGGGTTAGCTTGGCATGATACACATATAAAAGTCAAGAATATATGTAAGCCTCAACTAAATACTTCATCTTTATCTTCATGTCCCAATTCATTATACAATCCCACTATTCAGCCATAGATGTCTGAAATCTTGTTTTAGTGAAAGATAAGATTTCAGTGAATAATTTGACAGAAAGAATTAAACGTTGGTGCAACTTCAGAAAAAAAAATTGAAATAAGGAAATGACTAATTCCATAGGAAATCAGAAAACCTAATTAAAAAATAGTTGTCATTTACACTGCTTATCTGGGTAACCAGAACTAGAAAAATGAAACATGAGGAGTTCTGCCCATATAGCCTCACTGGATATTAAAATGTGACTACCTGTTCTGCTGGCTGCAGACAGAAAATTCATTATAATTGTTACAATGCATTTAGTATGTTGTTCAAAACTTCTTTCTGCATGAAGCTTCATGCACTTCATAATTTTTTCCCACACTGTGGGGAATTTTAAACAAGCATCCCTTTTCAGATCAGATCTTTCAGCAAGTCTTTTCAGATCAGATCTTTGCAATCAACAGAACAGGATGTCTATAGCAGCCAGGACTGCATCCTCTACGAGGTCTGCATCTAAGGTTCCTCAGACTGAAGCTCTTCTGGGGTTATGGCAAGAAGGTGGGTAATGGGAGGTCCTCTCTGAAAATGTAACATCCTATGGAAAACACGTAAAATCAAAACTTCTTAGAAAAAAAAAAAGAGAGAAAAGGAATAGTGAAATTTGCATTGATGTGCTGTGTATATCAGTAATCTCTAGTATTATCTCTTTCTTCAAGAAATGATGTAGTTTTTATGTGGCAGCATTTTTCCCTCTAAAATGAAGAGACAACGGCTGCAATTAAAGATACAACACTATAAATATGCAAGCATGCAGCAGAGCAGTAAGTAAAAGCCAGCAGTGCAAAGACAAGTGATCTCTCAGGCAGAGGGGCGTTGTGCTCCGAGAAATCACTGCTACACTCCTCTTGGCAAAGCATGTCCCCTCTGCAACTGCAGCTGGAGACTTCTCAGAGATCTTCATCGCGCACAGAAAGTCGTTGAGACGATTGAGGTTCCTGCTAAACGTGTGTGTTTGGGGTGAGGAGGAGCTCAGGATTCGGGGAAAGCTTTTATGATGGTTTCGTAGGCGGGAGGCGGGGTTTGCGTGGAGTGGCAGATGCGGAGGTTGTTGTTAGACCAGTGGAATTCAGGCCGACTCAAGGTGTTGGTGGTGCTTCCCACGAGGGTTGTGGTGGTGTTTGTGGGGGTGAGGGTGATCAGCTGACTGTTCGTCTCCACGGGGAGGGGAGGACACTGCAGGAAAGGGTGGAAGGTGGATGCGCGGAAGCTCGACTTCCTGGGGAAAGAGTTGGCCTGCTCCAAGGAGGCTTGCCGCTGGAAGGTGAGGCTGGCCAGGCTGAGGTTGCTCCGACGTTCGCAGCTGCTGTTGCGGTAAAATCCAGTCCTGCCGGCAGCGTGGCCGTGGGAGGAAGGCCTGGAGCGACGGCTGAAGGCTGAGGGGCTCCCCTGGGAAATGTGGGCGCTGGCTCTGCGACGGGACAAGCAGGTGAAAAACGCCCAGATGATGCCTCCAATCACCAGTCCAATCACCATGGACACTGTGAAGGCTATTGTTATCTGCTCTGAAATACAGCAAAAATTAATGTCAAAGTTAATGAAGTCACTCTGAACGACATTCCTGCAAGAAAATGATTTTAAAATGCCAGCCTCCTTAAAAGATGAACCAAGCCCTTAGGTCTTTGTAACACATGAACCTCACAACACAAACACAGCAGTTTAGAGTGCTCTTGCTATACAGCATTTTGGTATTTTGTAGGGTTTTGTTTGAGTGGGTTTTTTGTTTGTGGTTGTTTGTTTTAGTTGCTTTTTGTTTGTTTGTTTCTGTTGTTTTTTTGCTTGCTTGTTTAATTTGCATAATTCAACAACATTCAGAAAATTACTTGTATTTAATATCAGTTTCTGTACCAAGGCAAGGAAAATCTTTAGCCTTTCCCAGAATCAGCCACCCACCAGCTCCAAGGCTTATAAAACTGCCAAGTACTTCCTTCTGTGGGCAATATGAAGTGTGGATTTATGCAGCCTTGTCCTTCTGGTTATAGACCTTTATGTTCCGTTTGTACGTGTTTGCAAAGTCATCTATTATGTACCTTCTGCCGTGTTCTTAGTGGAGTAAGCCCTGTTTTTATTACAACATGAGAACTTTTCCCAGCCTTTTACTGCTGAGTAACAGATAGTTTAAATCCTCATAGTAATTAATGCAAATGACTACATCCTAAATTATTATGGTCAGGGATAACCATTCGTAATACTAAGTCTCTTGAATATTTCCTATCCTCAATGCCCAATTTAAAGATGGATTAATCTATCATTAATAAAAATAAATGTCTAGCTCTTTTAGAAATGTTTGCAAGGACTGCAAGATCTGAAAAGAAACAAACAGAAAAATAAAACCCATGGCTAGGATTGTTTTCTCTCCCACATGTTTTCATGGGATGGAAAGATAAGATTGTTGTACCTTGAATATTTCTAAGAAGAGGACAGTTACTTCAGAAAACTTCACTCTGTTTGAAACTGAGCATCAGCATTATTGCTGTTGTAAAAAGTACAGAGATACATTTGTAAACCTGGATAAGACCTGAAATAAATGCAAAACCTTTATAGATCCTCTCAAAATTCCAGAAGGGCTTGGATCTAAACCAAGGAGGAACACTATGTTGACAGCTGGTGGAGCAAAGAGAGACTAAGCAGAACGTATCAATGGGACACCTTGAAACATGTTTGTTCTGTCTGTACTGTTCTATCATATTTGTGAAGCATTTTTGTGAAAAAGGAAAGTGTATTCATTCGTCAGAGGAAGATAACTACCAGAGCACACTGAAGAGCAGGCCAGATAACACTGTGCCAGACAGAAGGAGGAAACTCCAGGACTGGAGGCCAGAAAAGACAAGCTGGGACTAGGCTCAGAATTTTTTAGCAGCTGCCAAAGAGTTTCCCCTGAATTTATGGCGCTGTACAGTCATTCTCAAACCCCAGATAATGACAGTGAATCTGAGCTGTGGGACTTGGCCAAAGCAGGTTCTGAAGATGCAAGGAGAATGTGATGGATATGGAGAGCAGCCATCACATCATGGAGAGGGAGGAGAGGTGCCAGGCCGGGCCAGCAGGACTGACTTGCAGACAGAGGCACCCCAGTATTGGCACCCTGGAATGGATTCTTTTGTTTAAGCCAGCCTTAAACTTAGGACATGTCACTCCAGGAAAGGGGGAAGAAACATTAGCTTTGCTTCCTGTAGAAGAAATGTAAATGTTAATTGGTTAATTGCACTTTAAGGAGTAGTCATTGTTATCTTCCTTATCTGCCTTCTTACTTTTCTCCCTTCAGGGAAAAATTGCTAGTGATGTGATTCATACTTGGAAGGCTACACAAATCCTACTGTTCCTGTCCTGTAACCTCTGCTTTCAGGTAGGCTTATAACATTATCCTTTTCAAATAAAGACTGGTGAGGATAATGCATTGGATATTGTTGCAGGGGACTGCTCCCTCTCAGGACCACCTTGTTGCTCTTTCATTCTGAAACGGGTCAGACTTGACCCTAAAAGACAATTTTTCTTTAAGCTCTCATTTCTTCAACTCTGAAACTGTTGACTGGGCACATTAATGACAAAGGGTGACTACCTGGTCTGCTTTCTGCAGGAACCCACAGGCAGCGTGCTGCACTGCAAGTCTTGGCTTCAGGTCAGATAATTTATAAGCAGCCTTCTTCTCACAAGCCCAGTGTGATTCTGCCCTTTATAAAACATCTTTAGGGACATAGCAGGACTTTCTGTGCCCCTTTTGGTCAGGAATAGCTTATTATGCCATTATAATAGATTTAATACATTCTGTTACTGCAAGTTCCTACTCATACTCCCAAAGGTGGGAAGGGAGAGCCAGGACTTGGTGACCTCCAGTTGAATAAATCCTGGGGGAAGTCCTGAAGACAGCGCTTCCCACGCACTGGAGCTGCAGTCTGCGTACCCCTACTGCTGTCCCTGTGTGGAAAGTGGAGCAAGAACTAATCCTTTCTTGTGCTCATTTCTTCTGCACTTCAGCTCAAATGCTAGCTGGGTTGTTATATTTGAGGCTGCCAAGGAATCCCTCAGGCACAGGGCTCTGTGCTGCCACCCGATATCCCTGCAGCTCTTTGGGCTCTCAGCTGGCAAAGGGGATCTCCACAGGACTCAGCAGCCTCGAGCGTAAGCAGAAGCACAGCAAGAAACCCAACCTGGCTCTGGGGTTGCCATGCACCATGGTGAGGATTTGTCCCTGCATCCCTCGAGCCATAATTTTCACCACCTGCACAATCTAACCAGAATTTCACACTGTTAAAAGCAGATGAGGGAATTGACAAAAGTATTGAGTGCAGCTCTTCAGTTCTTCCCACGTGCTGTTCTCCTGTGCTGGAGATACAGCACAGACAATTATCCCTTTGGATAATGGCGTCATTTTCTTTAACTTGTTTAGTTCTTTTATTTTTCTATCTCCATATATGATGTAAAAATCAAGGGTCAAATTATTCCCTGAAGAAGCTCAGCTGAGTTTACACTGACTATTTCAGTTGCCAGGACTCCATATGCTCTCTTTTCCATTTGGACCTACATTTAACCCCCTTGGTTCCTATTACAGAAATATCACTAGACCTATTGGTTACAGAAATTTCTTTTTTTTCTCTTCCCAAAATTTCACCGATTTCAGTTGGAACTCTGGGTCACACTAATGGGCCAAACTTTTTTGCTTACTCCCTGCAGAGGATGAATTTCACAGAAATGTAATTCAGTTCTAAAACCTTTCATTGTAGAATTGTAAATCTATGCCATTGATTTCCTCTTTAGAATGTCCAGCAATCACAGCTCTGAGTTACACCGGAGAAAATATTATCAAATAGACAAAAAGATCAAAGTCTGAGTGGGACTTGCTGCACCTGGGATTTTGACGGGAACAGCTGGCCTTCACCAAATTGTTTTTCCCTTCCTTAATCTGGGCAGTGCCAGAGCAGGACTAGCCTTCCGGGGAGACAGAGTGATACTGACACAAAGTGTCTCCCAAGGGGCCCTTGTAATGTTTCCTGAGAGCTGTGCACGTCATTCTGTCCTCTGCTTTTAAGGAAAAGAGTAAAAAGAAAGATCTGGGGATAAGTTAGGGATGCTGCTAATAACAATAACAATTCAGGGCCCAGTCCCCTAAATATGTTTTGATCTGAATATTTCTCAGGATGCTCACACTGCCTGCTTTATTATTATGCCATAACCAAAAAGATTTGGTACCTCACCTCAGTCAATTCTCCACTCTCCCCTGTAACACCAGCTGAGGTGAAGGACAAAGGTTTTTATCAGCAATGCAGGACAGACTTTGAGGTACAAAGCCAGAAAAGAAAGGCTAAGGTGAAAAAGCAACTGGATATCTTAGCCACTTTACCTTTCTGTCTCTGGGACTTCCAACAGGACCATGCAAAAAAGGCTGGCATTTCAGAACCCACAGTAAGACCCATAACTTCTGAGTGTTACCTCCAGACCCAAACATGAAGCCAGCACAGTTGTCAGCCCAACATCTATCCAGATCAGGAAATTTCTTTTGAAGCCTCTCTGTTCCCTCCTCTCTAGTTTCTGCATGCGGTGTTGGGGAAATGCGGTGCCACAAGTTTGTACAGGGGATTATTTCATCTGCTGTGCAAAACTTTTTCTTGGTCACTGAAGCTTTCTTTAAGGATTTCATGACTTTCCATGAACTGTATATAATGAAGTGATAGCATATATCCTATCAAAGTGATAACCTCTAGCATGTGCATATGGCTCTGCAAAATCAACACTGGAGAAATTCAGACATGTTATTAGTAAAGATTATGATAGACTGGCTGATAAGATGTTTTGCCTAGCACTTGGCCTTGAAACAATTTCTTCCCATCTGGCCTGGACATCTGGAACAGGGTCAACCAGAGGTGGCTCATACGAATCTGTAAGTCTTCTCAGAAGCAGATTATGTTCTCTTCTTTCTCACTTTGGGGTATACCCAAAAACCAAATACAACACAATCCCTACCTAGACTCATCAGTTCCTGAAATACCCAAAATAGATCTGTTTTTTGTGATGGAGTATCTCACCTCTATCCCATAGGCTTGCAGGATGCTTGCAGACATACTAGGTCAACCTCTTACTTCTGAGAGTTTAATTTTCTTTCATTTTTATGGACCACATCAGCCATCCCTCTGAATTCAAAGCACATTCGTGATGGGGATTCATTTCTCCAGGAATCTCTCTCTTGTCCTCAGCTCTAGTTGCAATGAGCCACAATAGGATTTCGTTCCTTGACCTCAGGAAATCCTTGGGACTTGTAGATTTCCTATACTCTTATGGTAAATTCCCCAAGGTGTAAAATTAAGGTGGGCACAGGATCTTCCTTCTCTCGTGCTCACAAATATACACATTGGAAAACATTACAGCTGGCCATGATAGGATAGTTGTATCTTTAAAAATCATGTAAGCTGCACCCTCAATGAGAGCATCCCAGAGCAAGAACCAGGGTGTGGTGTAGGAAGACAGGAGAAAGTATTAAATGCAAGGGAAAGAGAAATGGAAAAACATCTTTGAGTCAAGCTGTGCACCCACGATGAATTTGAACTGCATCTTTGCCAATATTAGCTAATAAAGCTAATAAAGAACCACTCAGCTTTCCCAGCATCTGTTCTGCTCATTTCATTGCTAAGCATAAGAAGTCAGAAAACACCCACAGGCTGAGATGATACCTACAAATCTGATCTGATTTCTAGTGGGTGACTTTCAAATGTTGCAATCTTTATGTTTTGGAGCTGTTAAATTTTTGTTGTTGTTATTGTAATTGTATTGTTCTTGTTTTATTCAAAGAGTAATAATGAAGCAGTTGTCTTGGTTTTGGCCAGCACAGAGCTAGTTTTTCCACAACAGCCATGAGGGAAGTGCCTGGAGCTGTGTGGGCACATCTAGGTTGTTTTTCTATGCCACCTAATAGGGTGGAAGTAAGGGACTCTAGCTTCCAGGAAGAAGGGTGTGGCTTCAGGTGGGACAAAAAGCGTGGCAGAGTAGGGAACCTGTTGGTTCATTGTCTCTGGATGGTGCCATGTCCCACTGAGGTTGGTTTTTTTTACGTGTAAATCACCCACTCTTTGTATACTTTTGTTACACTATTGTTGGTGTTACTGTTTTCTTATCTCATTGCTGTTTCCAGTAAATTGTTCTTATCTTAACCCATAATTTTCACCATTTTGTGCATCCAATTCTCAACTCCACCCCTGGAGAGGTAATTGGAAGGAGAAGGTGCTGGAGAGTGCGCAAACAGAGTCTGGTTTGGGAGAGTCTTGGGGGTGGGAGGGAGCACTAAAGTGAGGAGTGCCATTCCTAGACCACAACAGAAGTTTTATTTTAAAGTTATTAGAAGTGGTAAGGTAGCTTGTCACCCAAGAATGGCATTGTTCAGCATTTAAACTCAGCTTGCTGATACATTTTACTCCTTCCATGTTAGAGCAAGATTCTGTTCATTTATTCAAACATCTGAGAGTAACTTATCTATTTTTCTTTTTTTCCACCTGCCCCAAACTAGCATGAGACATTGTGCATCTGACATGCAAGTTTTATTCCATGAGGACTCCAGCAAGCTCAGATGTAAAACATATGAGCTCATTGATTTCAGCTGTACTAGCAATGAGAAGTATCAGAACATACCATTGTGACACATAATGGAAGAGAGTTATTTTTATGTTTTCAAACAAAATTTTAGAATTCTAAATTTATTTCTTCTCTTCTCACATTTTTCTGCTAGCTCTCTCTTCTTTATGTGATGTCACATGCCAGTTACTCAAAACTTTTTTAAGTTGGTAAGCATTCCTCTCCCTACATGCACACGTTTGCACAAAGAACTTCAGCTTGCCTGGACCCAAAGCTGAAAAGCCTTGATAACTAGTAGAGGATTTGATCTCAAACATGAAAAAATCAGCACAGCTTTTTGTTTTACCAAGATGATCTTTTCCCAGAAGGAAAGCTCAGTGACAAAAGCAGGTGTAAAACACTTACAAACCAGTATGGGGATTCATACCTTACACATCCATTGTACAGCTTAGTACAGAGCACCAGCTAGTGTACTAAAGCATGAATTGCAGTCTACAAACTACAAATCCATTAACTTGATAGTAACAGTGCTTCAGACACTATTTTAGAGGAGTCTCAGTGTCTCAGGTTTCAAGTGAGGTTCAGCTAAGTCCTTAGCAGCTGATCACAACACAGTCCCTTCTGTGCAAAACTGGACTGGAGCAGCCAGGGTCCATCAGAGTTTGAACAAACTTCTCAACAGCTGTAGTGTTAAGGAAACCTCCCTGTCTGACCATCCAGGAACCATCTGGCAATCACACCTGCATCACCTGAGCTGGGACAGAAGCCCTTTCACAGCTACACCCCCCACACCCACACAGTCAGACCAGGTTTCCTTACCAGCTCTACCCCGGCTTCCCACAGCAGAGTCTCAGATGTCCAGATCCTTAAAATAATTCAATTATGGTACAATAACTAAATAACAGAATAACAGCTCGAGCTGGTGCCTCCAAGAAGGGAACTTGAACAAAGGAACCTCTGGGCTTTTATCCCCTCACAGTCTGAGGGTGGGAAGATCCTCCTGCCTGGCTCCTGCTGTCTCCAAATGTCCGGTTCCCTGGCAGGGTTACAGGTTCCTGGGCCCTTTGTTATACAAAGGGTCAGCAGATCATAGGCTCTTGCCTCGGGCTCAGCCTTCTGCCCCCCAGAACTCAGCCTGCAGTTCCACCCCAGGCTACCTTCTCTGAATGGATTCCTCAACAATAGCAAATGTATAGCTCTGAGCTGGACAGGCTACAGCTACTCATCCTCATGCATCCCAGGCAGTGAGTTTGGAAACGAAGTATACCTGGGACCCACCGAGCCACCACTTCTTCCCACTCAAGTAGGCTTGAAGTGATTAGCACTACTTCAAATTTTATGTTGGTTCTACCAGCTCCAAGAAATCATTTTAAAGCTGGGGCTAGTATCAGTAGCCAGTTCCTGTGCTACTGTTGTCATGCTGAGCTCAAAAAAGCAATTTCTTTATATCTGGCAAGTGTTGATATTACTATCTTCCCAATTGCCACTAATTGTGTTAGCAAAAGAGCCTCTCATTAATCATTTGTAGGCAGCCTATGATTCAGTGGGGTGAGTGAATCAGTGGCTGCGTAATATCAACCAGCTGTGATCTTAGTCACGGCAAAGCTTCAAGAAACTTCACACATGACTCTTGTGAGATGACTGAGAGTGACAGGCTACAGCACAAAGTGGTTAAGGTAGTTGTGATGTCCAGAAAACAGAATCTGTAGGGGAAAAAAACCCTGAAAGAAAAGCAGACTGTGCAGAACATAAGAACTAATAAGTGAGATAGTTATGATGCCAGAAATATCAGAGCTCTGCATTCAGACAGAAACTTGCTAAAGAGATGTTTTATTCAGCCTGTGCTACTGCAAGGTTCTTTTCTGCAGCAACAGAGAGTAATTCTCCCACTTCACCTAATAACTTAACAGGATTTTTTTTATGTCTGCAGCAGATAAAATAAGAAGTACTGGGTTTTAAACAAAGCAAAGAAAACGAAAAATGTGTTTCTGTCTATGTAGACAGGTAAGAACTAGAATATATAGTCCAGGCATGTAGTGAGTACACCTCCAGTAAAGATTTTAAAAAGAATTAGTCAAGAGTTGTAGTATAGTTAATCCTATCTTGAAAAAAGAAGGTCGAACAAATCACAGCTCAAGGTCCATGCTGACGTCATTTTTTTGAGTTTCTAAGATTTTCTTCAATCAGGTAAACAAATGGGTTCCAGAAATATCTGAAAAATTATTAATTAAATGACAAGTTAAAAAAAAAAAGGCAGTCTGTGCTTTTGGATTAATACTCCTTTTGAAATGCAGAGGGGCTGGCTGTTTATCAGAGGGTTAACTTCACAAATGAGAAACATATCTAGGAACAAGATTGCCCTCTGCTGGGAAACTGATGCCGGAAATCGAAACTAGACAGAAACCACCTTGATTCTAGTAAAATAGGGAGTCAGAAAAAGTTAGCAACAAACATTCCAGTGGAAGATTACAGAGACATTCTTAGTACCTCAAAAATCAGAAAAATTCTGAATTCCGTTGCCATTAACACATAGGAGTAGCATTTAGCAGAGGCCTTGAAACTGAAATAAACCAAGGCACAGAAAAAGTGTTCAGAAGCTTAAAGATGTAAAACTTGCACAATTTCGTACCTTTATGCAAATATCTGTGATCATGGAGGAGCATAAAGCTAAGTCTGTTCTTAAATTCATATTTCTTGACATCTGCAGTGATGTCCAGAATGAACTCCATGCAGCAGAGTACATTTGCTTTGATTACTAATAGCATAATTCATTGTGATAAAAAGCCGGAGGAGTGGAATATGCTATCTCAATATCCCACAAACAAACTCAGAGTTACTGATGTTCCCTTGATATTACTGGCAGATGATTTTTACTGGAATGACAAATAAAGACTAATTGTAAAAATCAGAAGGAAACATCTAAGATAGAGATATGAGCATGTTTAATTTAATGCCTTTGGCACAACTATGTAAAACAAAGCAAAGATTCCTTCAGGCATACTTTGTTACCACGGGGTTTCATTGTGATTCCTAATGCATAACAAAAGCAGTAATAGAATTTGATCTTTTCCGCATATGCAGCAAGCAATCCTCTGGCCAGACATTCTTACTCACTTCCCAAAACCTGAATTAAGCTGTATGGCCTCTGCATAAACCTAAATCAAACACTAAATCACAATCTGACACAGTGCAATATGACATTATACCTATTACTTAATTGATAAAAAAAATTTACACCTGAGAATAAATAATCTCATATATGGACAGACCTTAAAATTATTCAGAATTTTCTAAAATTATTAAAATTAAGGATGAAACACTGAAACACATTTAAGCCTACATTTAAGAAAACAGAAGACATCCAGAGGTAGAACACAGCACAAGGATTTGAAGGGGTTATTGGGAAGAATGTGGGGTGAGGAATAGATAGAAAACTTCCTCAGTCCCACCACAGTAATTCTGTTGTCTGTGCTTGACCCAGACACAGTTTCAGGTGGAGCATGTCCTCACTTTAAGAACCCACAAAAGCCAGGAAGTATCCTGGAAGCCCAAGTCTTGTAAGAATATAGAGAAGAATATTTAAAAAGATTCAGTGTGAGAAAGCACACTCTGAGTGCCCTGAGACATGAGCTATACTAGAAAAAGGAAGTGGCATTTCAACCTTCCCAGTGCATCCCATACCTTGCACTTAGTGCTGCAAGCTCTGCATGTGTCCCTCTGAGTCTCAAGAGTCTCTTTCCATCACCTGAGAGGCAAGACTGTTTCTGCTCCTCACTTCTGGCACTCTTCTCCCTCTCCCCCTGCAACCTGCTCAGCTGTTTCCCAGGAGAGGAGCCACCTCCCCTTTACAGCTCCTTCTTACTCTTCATTTTAATGCACATCATGTCTTAAGGAAGGTATTGGAGGGGAACCCTGCCCATGGCAGACAGGTTAGAACTAGATGATCTTTAAATTCCCTTCCAACCCAAATCATTCTACAGTTCTAGTATTAACATGGAAAAAATAATGAAACATACACATGGCATAGTGTCTTGGCAGAAGATGAAGGAAATCTTCTGAGGCTCCAAACTGGGAAGTTTCTCTGGTAGAATTTCTTCTCACTTAGAACATACTGCCTTTGAAATACTGCCACAGTGTTTTCTGCTGACAATCTAACTTCTAACTTTATTACTTGTTCAAAAATAGCCATCAATGAAAATATTGTTTAGGTTCTATTTGAAGACTCATTATTTTTTGAGATTCCTAAAACAAGGACCTTATTCAGGTGAAAATTAAAAAAGATGTACAAAGTTGAAGAATGGAAGGAAGAGTTGTTTGTGAACTTTGCTGAACACTTTTCTAAAGTATCTCATAAACAAGTATTCAAGGAGCGGGAATTGTGATCTGTAGTTTTTTCACTGCAGTAATAGCTGAGCTACATCCAGTAATGCAAAGAAATCTCCTGCTCTATCTTCATCTGGAAACAGATGTAATAGTGAGCATTTTGAGAACACAGAAGTGTGTGTATATGTGGCAGTACTGCACTCTTCAGTTAGTTACCTGAAGTTCAAAAACTGATCTTTCTTTGTCCCAGTACTCCTAGGTGAACACCAAATGGTCTGGGAGATTGCACCAAATATTTCTGTGAATGTCTGTATCAGCGGGGGTTAGGAGACCCTGCTAAGCAGTAGCCATAAGAATCTGTGCAACCACAAGCTAATAAATGCTGATATAATTTATAAATGAATGGATCACTGATCTGGAGTATTAGTCAGTTTTTCTTGACCAAGGACAAATGATCCATGGAGACTCTGTAAGAAGTGGGACATTGGTGCTTGTCCAATATGAGCCAGCGATGTCTGGGAGGCTGCATTTGCACCAGGTCCTGCTTTCCCAGAGAGTCCTACACTTCTCAATTAACAAAGCCATCAACAGCTTCCTTCTTTATTTATATTTTTCCTGCATAACTTAAGCACTTCCCACAGAAGCCATTTGTCTGCTTGGTTGATTCATCTTCCATTACCCTGGGTAACTGACAGATGGTATTGATGTAACATAATTTTTAACAGATGTCACTCAAATGGTCAAACATGTCACAAGTGTGTGTTAGGATGCTGGACTGTGAATCCAAATGTCTGAAACACGGAATTAGCTTTCTTCTGCAAATTAGGTGCTAGAGGAGCAAGGCTGAGACCTCTAGTGAGAAACAGAAACTGCCATGGCCCTTTCCTTCAGCAAGCATTTGTCACACCCCAAAGAAGTTTATACATTATATTAAACTGACTATTTTCTTTTCCTCCATTTATTTGGCTGAAAAATGCTCAGATACTATTTCATAACAATGCTGTATATATTTGTATTTTTGATGGAGTTTCAGTTCAGGTCATTTAAGAGATAAATCTTAAATGATGATTGTCTCATTTTCAATACACAAAAATCAAATTATTGTCTTTTCTGTCTCTTCAAGTAGAAGGGAATAAATTTTAGAAAACAACTTAGTATTGCTTGGTGCAAACCTCAGTACAATACAATAAGCTTCAAAATCTGAATAAGCACTTTTTATCAATGCTTGTATAGGAAGTGAAGCATCTACCTTGAAAAGCAGGGGAAAATTATGTTGTCTGTAATAAATGTTTTTGATAGCCTTTTCTGAAATTTTTTTCCAGACAAAAGGATAGGGCTATGAAATGAAAATCATCTTATTAAGAAAAAAAAATTCAGTCTTGAGTCTAGATTTTACCTTGTACTCCTGTTTTTTGATTTTGGACATTTCTTTCCATCTCCCTGCTTCAGATTAATCTTCTGCATAAGGGAGGGGGTACCACTCATAGCCACTCATTTGGCTCAGTAAGTGAGTATGAACACTGTTAGGCTCTAGCAGATGACCACACAGCCATGGGGTTTATGTCCTGGGGAGAAAGCACAGCCCTAAGCTGCTTTGGCTGTGGGACAGTTTCACATGCCAACATGTTCCCTGATATAAAAGTGCTTGAAAGAAGAAATATACTTTGTTTCCTAAGGACCATATTTCTGTATTTGGTGGATAAAGAATGATGATTCTGGCAGCTCAGGTGACAACGAGCAGCATCATATAATTAGTCAATAATGTAGGTGTAAATCTTAGGATGTGTGTATGCTATGTGTTTGATTACTATTTAAATAATACTCTGAAAAAACTTCTGGTTTTCTTTGTGCTACCTCAGATTTGTGTCCTTCCTGCTAAGGATGGTGAAGCATTTCATAAATCAGTCGCTGTATAGAAGGGTGGGGAAAGCAGAAAAGCAGTAATTAGGATGCCACAAAGCACAGCCTAAGGATGACAGACTCCCTTTAAAAGAAAAATTTATATACAGAGAAGAAATTGTGCTCTGAATACACAGAATGCAAGAATTAGACTTGTCTCTTCTCTTTGTGACATAGTTTGTTGCTTTCATCCAACCACAGTAATAATACTCTTTTCTTGGGGCTTGCCTGAATAAGGGCAAAGAAAATAATAAGTTCCTCATTACTATCTACTTTTATCTCTCTGACAAGCTTGCTCATAAGATCTTGGAATGCATTTACATATTAACTTTTTCACACTAAGCCTCTCTCAGACTTTTTGAATATCTGACTATTGTTATGGTCCTCTTCAGTAAGTGAAAACTTCTATGTGTTCATCAAATCTTTTACCTAACTGATAGAAAAAATAAGCATAATAATATTAAAATTGGGATAGTTTGGCAATTCTTCCCCTTCAGAAGATGGCATATGATTTATGAAGTAAAAGGACATGGCCACTCCAACAAACTGTACAGCCATGTGCATAAGAAATCCAGCTGAAAAGCTGCATACAGACAGCTCTTCCCAAACACAGCTGAGGGGGAACAGAAGCATGGTATATCTTGAAGCTGAGAAGGGGAATATGAGCAATGCCTTCCTTTTTAATTACATAACAGGTCATGGTTTTATTTCTCTTTTGACATGAGAATATTTCTGGAGGACTTCAGATGAGGAGCCAGGGACCCTGAGTGTTGAAAAAGAATAAGATTCACTTCTGCCATGCTGTCACTGAAGAGCTGATGTTCAAATGCAGTTGCTGCCATTGCTAAGGCCTTACCATCCCATGCTGTCTTTTATCCTCCTTCAGTTAAACCCACACCCCTGTTGCCACTGCTCTCAGTTTTACCACTATTTATGTGACAGCTGTGTCCTCTGTGAGTCACTGGCCCAGGCTGCTCTGGTGCTGCCTTGTGACACATCCCAAGTCAGCCCAGAGGAAGTGGAAAGGGGAAGATCTGCTGATCTTGACCTGATAGATAGGACAATAAAGTCTTCCTTGTAGAGATCTTAACAGATTAAAGCAGAGGAAAAATGGTGTGTGTGGGTCTCACTTGCCCCAGAAGTCTTCTGGTTACCATGTTCCTTGTTCAAATTATGTGGCATGCTTAAATCAGGCTACTTGATCGCTTTGGAAGTGATTTAGTTGTGTGGTATTTTCTAAATCTCTATCACAGGATTGTCATGCAAATCAGCATCTCGTCTGAAGTGGAAAAGAAAGCAAGTGAAATATCTGTAGCTCTGGAAGCCATGCAGCACAAGTTGCTCTGATGCTGCTGGCCCTGCAAAGGTGCACAATCCTACAGCCCCCTCCAAGAGGGGGAGAAAAAGTCTGTCTCAGTTCTTATATAGGCAAAGCTGAGTTTTAGTGTGTTGTCATTATTTGGTTTTGCCTGTGTTCTCAGGGTCTGTCTGATGCCCCAGGGTGTGGTGGCATTTGTAACAAAAGCAAAACTGGCCCCTATGCTAAAAACTCTGCTGAGATGTATGGGACTTTTCAGTCCTGATTTCTGCAAATTCACTATGCAGGGACATTGCAATTGTTTTTCATCCATAGGAATCCATTTGGTTAAGTAATCTGGAAATATGGCTTCACTATTAAATTTGTGGCATCATGTAGCATTTCACTCAGGAGCAGGAAGGAGAAGCTGTAGGTACTCTAGATTTAAAGCTGGTAATAAGAAGGGAAACATTTCAAGGATGTAACATTAAAATAAAGATCTCACTGTCTTTCATAGTGTTGTTTAAATGCATCATGTTTTATATCTGTGTTGTTCATCTGCTTCTCAGATAAATCTGCTTGAAATAATCAGTGTATTTACAGGAAACATTTTGAAAGCCAGAGCTGTCTTTCTATCTGATCATGTGTCATATTTTACCTCATCACCCTTCTCTTGAGAACATTCTTATAAAGCATCACAGGGAAATTCTCTCTGGTTTCCAAATAGGGACCAGAAGCATGGTGGTACCATCTATCTTCTCTCCCAGAAACCCAACTAAAAATCTGTCTTCCAGTATGCTTATTGCCAAAAACATCTTTAAGGGTATCCAGCTTGTTCTAACTTCAAGTTGCCCACAGGAAAATAAGACAACTCAATTTCTCAGTGAATTTAGGAACAATAAAGGTATTTTACTCCACATTAAGAACCCTGCCTCAGGAGTCTGAACATATTTTGAAGTTGATAAAATTTTCATGTAGGAGGATTGTAAGAAGGCTTTATGTCATTATTGCCTTTACTCAACACAGCTACACATCCACTAAGCCAGATGTGCTTGCAGGTGTGTTATTTAACAGAACTGGAAATCTGCAGCCCCAAGGACTTGGTCTGTCCATACCAGACTGACACAAAGGTGCATAGGCATTCTCTCCTTCTTTCTGCACCAAACTCTGTAATATGCACTCACACCATTCACACCCTTTGCACATATTTTAAGGAAATGGTGCTCTAAATAGTCCATCTGAGCAGTATCTTCTGGGCTAAGAAATGAGGCTGTATTTTTCAGCCAGTTTTCCTAGCCATTTTGTGTAGTGAATTCTGAGAGTTTTCTGACTAAACTAGGCAATGCATCTCTCCTTATTATTTATTATTTTATGTTAGACTACTTTTGCATGTGGTTGCCAAAATTTACATGCCATTGACTGATACTAGAATAAACCAATGAGAATAATACACTCTTCAAAACAAGCTCTTTTTCTACCATCAGAGGATATACTTGGCTGTGAAACAGCAAAGAAAGACAAGTTCCTCTTTGTTATAAGAAGAGTATGGAAAGGCAGTTTTAGTTGTACAATTTTTGCCTTTTTTAAAAGCTCCATCTCGAATGAGTAAAGGAGAAAAATATTAGTCAGAAGATGAAAGGTTAGGCAAGCAATAAAGAACTACAACAACTCTAGGAAATCTATAATAGCAAATCTGGAAGTATGAGCCATTTGTTTGATTGTAAAAGATAGGTGAGGAGTCAGAAGAAAAGTTTGTGCACACAAAGTTGGCTCTCATATCAACTCCATCATTATGGACACTGCTCAGTGTCTGATCAATGATTTGAGCCCCTTAATATCATAGACCACAAGGTAAAACCCTGAGCTGCAAATAAATCCTGAGCTGTGGATCAGTAACCCTGTTGAGACAGAATTCAAACTCTGAGATTCAATGTTAAGCAGACTTGTTAAAGCAATGCTTGATAAAGCACTCTGGGAAATCTGAGCAGGAAAGTGGTTGCTGTAGGTATTGTCAGTGTATTATTTTTTATGTCTGAGTAACCAGTTCATAGTACTTCATTCATAGTTCTACTGGGGACAATAAATGAAAATTGCATTCCAGTGATAACTGGTATTGCCAATTTTTAATTTCTTTAAACTCATTGCCTTTTAACATTTAGTTAGAACATTATACAAAAATGAGATACAATTACCCAATAAGAATAAAAAATTAAAAACAAGTCAAATCATCAATGCATGGTGAATGGGAGGGAAAGGAGCAGAATGGTCTAAGCAAATGTTATCAGAGAAAGGAATGAACCATATTGATTTGGTGAAGTCAGACATATCTGAATGAATATATCTGAGTTCTTCGGTCAGTAGCCTGCACTGAAACCTTTCCTGTGTCACAGCCAGCCATATACATTTGTAAAATACAGTCTGCACTCTAAATCTGCAGCTCCCCATCTGGCATACACTGACATGCAGTGTCTGAAATCACCTTGCTCTGTTTTGGCTCATTGCTATGAATTAAAACACCAGGCAGACTATACACACAAGGGTGAAATTTTGAAAAGGGAGAAAAGAGAATGGAAGAGAAGAATAATAACAATTCAGGAAATACAGTCCTGAGGTTGATAGATCACCTGAATCCAAAGTTCTAATTTTGTTGTGATTTCCTCCCTCTTTCTTCCACTTCAATCCTGAATAAAACTCTACTAAGGAAAAAATCTTCAGTGGTGTAATCATCTATAAGTGTTTCTATGTCACAACTTCCTCCTTTCTGCCCGGAAAGGAACTGCATTGTCAGCTTATTGAAATCCTCTGCCCTCTTAGCAATGCTAGGTCTGCCAGGATAAAGGCCCTCTGAGGAACTCTTGTTTTAACATGCTGGTCTTTTCCAGTCATCAAACTAGAAACAGTCATGGCCTGTCTGATACCACTGCCACATCTGCCGCCAAGTGCTCCACAGCTGGCTCCAAATTGTTGTCTTTCCGTGTCCACATCTCCAGCTGGACGGCTGAGGCAGCTCCCAGTCTGTCATTTTTGCTGCTAAAGTTTGAATGGAAAGTGTACAGAGTGTCTGAACAGGAGCAAAGGGAATGAGGGGAGGCCACCCAGTGTGTGTGCTGGAAAAGAGCTGACACAGGATCTGAGTGTGAGGCAAGAGGCTCAACCTGCCCACCACACAGGCTCCGCAAATGCTTCTTTTCCTGCTTGCAAAGAACAGGGCTGCACCTCTTGCTTGTGCTTCTACTCTGCCATGAGTGCCACCCATGAAGGATCCCAGAAGAGGAATCAGGTGCCATGGCTGTCTAGGCTGGACCTGGCAGTGCCCAGCAGCTGTGTCACTGATTGTGTCAGTATTGCCCTTCCCAAGTATTGCTCCAAGTGCAGAAAGAGGATGATGCACAGTCCTGAACCACTATTGTTGCTACACCAGTAACACAGCATCAGGCATTAGAATGTGCTCATCCCCAGTGCCATCTTTTCCAGCAGGGCACATAGCCTGACTTCTTTCAAACAAAGACATATTTTAATGAAGAGAAGACCAGTGGGTTGAGGAAGAGACTTGGCAAAATTTGACATATTTAAAAGCATGGGTGCATTTGTAGCTTATGAAGCCAAGCAATAATGCCTATAGTATGTGCCACACAGTTTGCAATCTCCAAATGCTGGAAGCCAGCTGATATATGGCATTATTTCCACACACCAAACAAATAACACCCTGGGTTCTGATTCAAGAAAAGAAAAATTGTCCTTAATGTTTTTAAGGTATTAAATTTGAAGGTTGCATTTTTAAATAGACACTTGAGTAAAACTAGACTGAAGGGTAGTCTAGGGATCTAAGTTAATGTTGATTAAAATTTGCTTACAGTTTTTCTCTCTGCTGCTGTCACATTTATCAAATGTACAATTTAAATTAAATTTCCTCATCTGAAATTATATTGTTATCTACACTGAAGAAATAGGATTGTCTTGAAGACATTTATTGTATTTACTTGTGTGCAGCTGAAAATGCTTTTAGGAATTACAAGAAATGCACTCCTGGTTTAAGTGGAAATGTCTTTGCTCCCACTATTATCTTATAAATCAAAATGAGCTCAATAAAGACTATATTAAAACAGTAAAAAAGTGAGATTATTAGTTGATGAATGGGTATCAAACCTTGAATTTCTCACTCAGGTATTATTAAGCCTCCTGTTGAAAGTAGAAATAAAACATATAATCCAGACTCTGTTTACAGTTACAGTGTGATATCAGCAGTTCTGAAGTTCAGCTGGGATTGGTGTTAAGTGCTTCTCTTCTCAACTCTTCCAAAGTACCATACTATGGATTCCTACTGCAAAAGAGAGTGGGCAGCAGTTACACAGCTTCAGAGGAGCTGGCACCTGATGGAAATTAGCTCCTGCATGCTGGCAGTAGCTCAGACAACTTATCTGAAACGGATGTGTATCTACAGAGACTTTGTGAAACATCTGTAGGAGGAAAAGGCTCAAGCCAAGTGAGAGTCAGGAACCCAATTTTGTGCTCATTACACATTAAACAGAAGACATTTGCTAACAGGGCCAGGAGTCCTATCATAAACTCATTAATTTAAAACAGAAGAAGAGTTAAATTTTTTTTTTTCCTAGCAGGATTGATTTTAGGCCAGCAAAACAACTATTTTTGCTTCCTTTGTTTTCCTCCACTGCATAATTTAGCATTCCAAAAATACTGCAGATTGATGATGGTGACATCTGAATTCAAAGAAGAATTACTGCAAGGTCTACAGCTAAGTATTACAGTTATTGACTCTCCAGTCTATCACTGATTATAAACAGAGCTCACAAAAAAAAATGTGTACTGATTTTTTTTAAAAAATATTATCATTTCTTAAGATCTTTGCATGAGAGAAAGGGTTTAGACTGCTTAGACAACTCACAGAGAATGACATACTGAGGTGTTTATATCTTGTTTTTCTCTACACAGCTTGATTAAGGCACAATTCCACTGGCCTGGAGCAATTGTAAAAAGATTTATATGTGCTCAGATTTATATGTGCTCGCACATAAATAAGCAGAGGACAGTTTGGTTTGTTCATTGTTCTAAAATTCTTAGAGTCACTTTTAAGAAGCTATTGTGTGAAGTTATCACTGGAAACTGGACAACTATAGAAAACAGGATGCCTGTATATTTTCCAGCATAGGGAACCAGTTGTTAGACAATAGATGGTTTATAAAACTATAAGAGATTAAATATCATTATGAACAGTTGCTTTGACTATTTTTACAGCATTGATTTTTTTCTCACAAACTTAGTCCCTCTCAGCAAACCTTTGCACATGTGTTGAAGTTTACACTTTGGCTGAGTCCAGGAAAGATGCTGAGAAATCACACATGCAGGGAGAAGGAATGTATCATGGTAATGTAGTAACATTCACAGTACTATATGGTGGGTGGCTTAGAAAACAGCCTGTAAGCCATGTCCTAAAAAATCAGTTTCAAGTACTGCAGTCTTATTTAATAAAGAACTAAATTTTATTTATATTTATTATGTGTAGTTTTATTTTTACCTCAAGTCATGTATCTCCAGGATGTCAGAAAACACACTTCTTATCATTTTAAGTGATGTTTCCAAAGAGTGAACTTGTGTCAGTCATCATTTCCTAATAGAGACTATACAGTGACCCTTCCTAGTCTACCATATATGGTATACCTACAGGAAACCAAGAGAAAATTATATCCACTCTTCTAAAACCTATCAGAAAAGTAAGAAAAATCTGAGAGGCATCTTTCCTTTGCAAGCTCCTCACAGAGATCCAAGCTCTGAGGTTCATCTGCTGTCAGAGCCTAAACAAATGGGATGTGATCAGGGCTGGGTACAGTCCCTGACAAGCCAGGTGAGCAATGAGGATGAAAGGAGGTGCTGGCCCTTTCAGCAATAAGTCTGCTAACATGTGTCCTGCTCTCAAATGCAGCAAGTTTTTATTCTGAAAGAGCCATTTTAGAATTACATTCATCTTCACTGTAAAAAAATGATTGGTGTTCTTCAGAGTCCAGCAGACAACCTCCAGACAAGAAACTCTGAAACAGTAACAGCTATAATTTTTCTGCAGTTAATCTGTAAATATTTATCAAAGATGACGAGTATCAGTACCCTATCCTTTAGCCCTAGAAACACAAAAATTAAGTGAGTCTCTCAGTCTCTCAGTAGGAAAACATATGTCACTGCAGGAAGCCTAGATGACATTCAACAGATTCTTGCTTCTTATGACAAGAAAAAAAAAGGAACTTCTTCCCATCCTCTTTTATGTTTTTTTTCAATCTTTTCCTGGGGCACTGCTATTCAACTGAAGTCCTATTTTGCTGATGCATATTATTTTTTAGTTTTAAATAGTTTTCAGATTCTTGGAGGGATCATTGCTCAATAGCAAGAATATAATAGAGAAAACAAGATACATGATTCGTGCTAACTGCTAATAAATGTTAATATTAAACCTAGCAAGCAATAGAGATTTTTGGAGGGAGACATTTTCCACAGCAATTGCACAGAATCCTATAAGATCTAATCAATTAATCTAATTACCCTGAATGAATTTCAGTATAACATATACTTTTACCTCACACTATACATTTCAGTTTATGAACTATTCCCAGATCTGGGTGAAAGAAAACAGCCATAATAGATTATAATCAAAACATATATTGAGGAAAAAATAAGGAAAATCTCACCATGAGGCAGCACAGCAAACTACAAATAACTTTTCGTTCTGGAGGAATAAGAGCTTATTCCAAATGTTGAAACACATTTAGCCTTTGCTATCCTGTTTTCATCAAAAGATGAAACAGATCATGTCTGCTGTGTAGGTACATTCATTAAGCAGTTGAGAATGTCCACCTGATCTGACTATTGACTGAATACACCTTTTCAACTGACTCCAGTAATGAATTTTTTTAAACAATCAGTTTTGCCCTGGCAGCTTCTGCTGTCTTCATTCATTTAAAAACACGATAAAACTTTGTCGAAGAAACATTTGGAAAACAGTCTTATCACTGCAGGAAATACAAAACCTATTCATTACTCTTTGCATCCAGCATGAGGCTTGAAAGTATATAGAGGTATTTTTTAAGGCAATCAACAAAAATATATCTGCATCTACATTAGGAATATTCTAGAAAAAAAAAAAAAAAAACAAACCAAAACCAAACCAATATCCTTACCCCAAAACTTTGGTGGCCATGTGATTGGAGGAAAAGTGCTGTTCTTATCCATAACATCCAAATAGCAAATACAGAATGGTAGGTCCACAGAGGAGCAATAGTTTTCTGAAGGTTTGAGATTTTGCACTAGAAGCAAAGCTTTTGTGCTGCCACGGAACTGTGTTGTTTGCCTGAAAGGAAATGGATGTATCACATTTCCTGCTTGTGGACTCGAATTAGTAAGTGCTTGCCTTATCTTGGAACACCACATGGTTCCCGAGACGGGGAAGTAGTTTCCTTCTCGTCATTTCCTCAGCCAGGCCAAATTGACTGAGAACAATACCAAATCACCTCCTTCTCTGAAACTTTTTGAACTCCAAAACTCCAGAGATAGAGAGATGAAAATTCCTTTCTCTTGCCTTTAAGGATTTTCTGTGTTGAAGAGATTCCTTAAACATCCAAAAGCACCTGTATTCGGTAGGAATTTTCAATAAGAAGGAAATGCATCAAGCAGTTTTTAATGGACACCCCTTCATTAGGATATTAATTTAGGGTATAAGGATGGTTAAGTTAAGTATTCACCATTGTTCCTTGGCTGGTTTGAGGTACTAGCTAGGCCTGACAGTGAAGTTTTTCCTTTCCAAATCCCATTCTGAAATATGAGTCTCCTGGAACACAAACAGGTTTTGAGCTAATTGCTTGGACACGTTTAATACAATAGTGTTAATTCCCTGATGGAATTGTAGGTACTGCTGCTATATATAACAGATAGCAATAACAACATGCCTACAAAAGAAAATAGCCAAGATATTTAATGACATAGGCCTAGAATTAGTGGAGAATGAATGGACATTGATAAAATAAATGATTTTGTACTTTTGTGATAATTTCTGGAGAACCAAGTTTTAACTATTTTCTTCTTAAATATATTTCAGATAACGGATGTCCATAAACATTCTGCTGTGAATGGAAACCTCTGTTCTCTGGAGAGGTGTATGAGGGTTTTCTTGCCCTTATGCTATAAACCCCCCAAAGAAACCCAAACCCAGAATCATCTACATTTTTTTTTATAATGAATATCTAGAATCCCCCTAAATTTGGGACTATTTCAACCTTAAGGTTTGGATGTGGCATAATTCTAAGGTTGAACCTTTTCTGCTTTGTTTTGGTTTGGTTATGTTTTTCATGAAAGAGAATTTTTAAAATACTGAATAAAGACACCCTGATGGTTAATGGAAACTGATAGTTTTCAAAACTCATGCTTAAAATGACATATCCAAATAATGAGTCAAGAATTTAAATGAAAAAGGTCCAATTTTAAGATGTGAATGAGATACAACTTCATAAGAAATTCTGGGATTATTTAGTTTTAGTTGGGACACTGATACCAGAGTAGATGCTAAAAATATACAAAATAAACAGTTATATGAGTAGGGTTAGATTTCTGCTCTGAGACCATATGGAAATAAAATGAAACCGAATTACCGTAAACTATAAAATGAGGAGATGAAATTATTTTAGTTTACTGACTGCATCTACTCAGATGATCATTGTAAAAAAGAATTGGACACTGACCTTCATCTAGCTGAAAAGCATCTGAGTTCAGACACAAACACATGTAAAGATAATTGCATGTTTCATATAATCAAGTTTATGAAATACAAAACTTAATCCTTTGTGAAAAAGTCAACAGTAGTGAGAAATAGAACAATTTCTACTTTGACAGAGTGTTTCAAAATGAGAGTTTTCTTGCTTTCCTCAGAAACAAACAGCTGATATGGCCAATTACCAGCAGCAGATCAGAGAAGTTGCACAACCAAAAGTCTTACCCATGTCACACACTCATAATGCCTAAAAGCAACTTGCAGCAAATAATGTTTTAGATGAATAAAGGTGATGTGGGTTTAAACTGATTTGCTAAGCAGGAGGTTCTCTCAGGTCAGTTCTAGACTGTCTTTCCACTATTTACCCTTGCAAGAAAAAGGAAGAACTGCTAGTTCAGGCAACAGAATTTATCTAAAATGGTTATAGCATATCATATCCTGAGGCAGACTCATAGCATGGTTTGGACTGAAAGAAACCTTAAGGATCATCTATTTCCAACCCCTCTGCCTTGGCATGGTTGGAACCTTCCCCTAGACCAGGTTGCTCAAAGCCACCTCCAACCTGGCCTGGAACATTTCCAGGGATGGGGCACTCAAACTTTTCTGGGCAAACTGTAGAGTCTTCTTCACCAAAAGGTTAAAGCAGATTGATAAATCATAGACTCGTCTTAATTTATTATTATTTAGACTAATTTTATTTCTGTTCATTTTTTTTCCTGAGTATTGCAGAAATACATTATATTGGTAATCCCATTGGTTCTTTCATCTTTCTTTATTGAGAAGTATCTTTTCCTGAAAATAAAATCATCATAGCTCAAGGTACCCTTGTGGGTAAAAATGCTCATCATCTTTCATCATACTGGCAAGTGTAACCCACTGTCGCTTCTGACTGATGGGATACGGGGGTTGTAGATGATGAGCTGTCAAATACATTAATGATGTGAGTTCAATTCCAATGAAATGAGCAGTCTTTCACTCCTTGAAAAGGCTAATTTAATTCTGTCCTTAAAGGGTTTGAATGCACTGATTAAATTAGGGGAGGTGCTTTGAATTTACAGAAGCATTTACCCTAATCCTGAGGAAACACAGGTATATGTGTTGAATTCTCCTGCACGAACCCACAAAATCTTTTTATTTCAAATGAAAGCAGAGTTCACTGAAAAAAAGAAGTAAAAGAATAGAATGAGCATCCAGTGAAACTTTTTTTTTTACACTTTCCATCTGGAGATTATGATTTAAACTGGGATTTCCTTTAATTGTTTCATATTTCAGCAGTCTCATATTTGTCCTTGGTTAGTTTTACAGCTCTCCGGATGCATGAAGAAAAAACTCAGGAATTTTTTTTATTTGACCAGTGATGAAAAATGTTCCTGTCTACCATCAAACTATCAATGTTAAATGCTGCTCATAATGTGACAAAAGGCTGAAAAAATGCATCTTGAATTTACTGCCTTCAATGACTCGCTTCCAGTTCAGACAGCAAAGTTCTTCAGTTTACCAGCTACAGGTTCAATGTCCTACTGCCTCACGCAGCCTCTATCAGGATGCATCTTTCAAAATAATATGGCTGCTATGAATGAAATGTTGCTGCAACATCATCATCTTAGAAAACACACTGGTTTCAGGGAGTGAGTTAGTTGCTACTAATTTTCCTCCAGATTTTTCATAGAAAGGATTGTGGGTAGGAATTTCATGAGAATTTCAGACATTTAGTATTTCAAGATCTGTGAAATCCTGAGGACATAACATAAAAAAGAAGATCCCTCATTGCTAACTATGCACCTTTACATGATTGAGAAGACATTGTCACTGTGCAGTATATGAATATTCCTTTTGTTTACTGGAAAATGTGTAACATTTTTTAGATAAAATATTCAACTCAAAACTCTGAAACCATATTTTCCCCTAATGTGGAAGTCTTCTATTATTCAGTGAAAGATGACTGAAAGAAATAAAAAGAGGCTGAGGAGAGCACTTCCCTTCTGCCAAGTGGACACTTTCAGATTCCTGATTTTTTTAATGATATTTGTGCTATTGAAGACTTTGTGTATTTATGTGTGGATGGAAAAAGAAAGAGGAGTGAATTAAAAGAGGATACACAGCAAAATATATTTTATGGTTTTGCATTTCAGCACTGGTTAAACTTACAGTCTGAGAGAAAAAAAATAAAAAATAAAAAAGTATTTTTGATTCAGGTTTAAATATTTTGAATAAAATGTATCTCAAAATCACCCCAGGGCAGTGGGTCCTGCTGGAAGCAATAGTGGTAAGTCATGTGGGCAAAAGACAGTTTTAGCATCTTGGTACTGAATTCCCATCATCAAGTGATATCTAGGGAGTATGGTGCTGAGAGTTGGCATTATGGGGCTTGTGGGAGTCCATCTGCACACCCCAGTAATGGGTGTCATCCCCAGGGACACGAGGAGGTGAAAAGGGAGGGGGCAAAGATGAGCTATTTGAGGCCAGCAGAAAGTCAGGGACTTCCTCTCTCACTGTTTCCCATCTAGCAGATATTTCGTGGTGGCCTACATGACACTACCAATTTGGGAAGTTGAAAGACCCAGACTCAAACTTTTATCAGGAAAGTAAATTGGAAGTAACCATCCCAGAAGAGAAGAAAACAAGGTATTGTCATTATCTAAGATTTCTTTCCTTGCAGGGAATTAAAATAGAGGCATAAACTCATCTAGTTTCAACCTTCAAGTTGAAGTTTGACAAATAACTAAAGAGGATTATATGACATGATTGCTAGTAGGGGCAGAAGACTGGAGTCAGCAAGCCAAAAAAATCCCTCTCCGTTCTCTGTTCTACAAATGCATCTTGAGAACCACTTCCCACACAGTAGATGAAAATGAAATCCACCAAAATGCTTTCCAAAGTGTGGAAAATGTTCATCTAATGGCCAAATTCATCAGTTTTGCATAAACTTACAATCTAGGAAAGAGATCTGCCATTATGTTCTTAGAGTACAATATTTCCTTGTCTTCAGCTATGGTGCTAGAGGGCAAAGGGCAGAGCAATAAACCTCAGAGTCTTTTTATTCACTTCTGCTCCCCTGAAAGTCCTGAGACACGCAGTGCTGAAGCATGACATTTAGTAAAGTCATTACCTAATTCAGATTGCCCTTCTCTTCTTTCTTCTGCCCCCTAAGAAGGGAACCAAGTAAGAGGACAGAAAGAAACACACAAAAGCAATTCAGTATGACAACAACATTTTATTTTAACACTTTGATGGTAACTGATACAGTAATTGAACTGAAAATTTTACCTCCACCTATCAGTACTGTATAACAAAATAATCTCTTGCTGTTGTATTCTGTCCCATCTGCTGTTAAAAAGATGGAATTAAGTGTAATCCATTTCTCCACTCCCTAGGATGGTCTGAAATTTATAATTCCATCGAAATAATGTTCACAGATGTAGCTGTATTTATGCAGGCAGAGAGATACTTCTCTTTCACAGATGTCAGTTTTCTGGTGTGAGCAGAAAATCTCACTTACCTTTACAATTCATGAACTGTTTAGAAGCAGAATTGCATTTGTCCCAAGTGGCCACATGGAATTTAATGGACTTACAATGCAGCATTTCCTTTTTACAAGAAAAAAATATTCCTGTGCACTACCACGTGTGTGTGGAGTTGTGCACCAGTGAATCTGTGTGCATGTTCAGTACCTCTGCAGTGCTGCTGCTGCCCGTGGGTGGGCAGAGACTGTCAGCTGCAATCCTCCTGCTGAGATGTAAACTAGGGTTTAGGATTGACACAGTCTTCATTTTGCCAAGCAGTCAGTCAAACCAAGAAACAGAATACTGGATGCAAGGACCCATTTTTACAGTAATTTGAGTGAAAACAGTTCCCTGCAGTTATTTCATTACTTGTGTTAGGTAAGAGCCTAATCCAAACACACTGATGCTAACAAAAATATCCCTAAACATAATGAGGTGTCATAGGAGGTGTGGAATGGGCAAATAAGCCTCTAGAGGGTATTTATAGCTCCTGAATGTCTAAAATATTTTCCAAAAATGAGAATAGAACAATGGTAAGGACATAATCTTTACTGCTCATATATTTTTATTAGGGCTGTTTCCAAAGTTAATTCTTCTATAGATTTCAATACTAAAAGTAAAATAAAAAAAAAATCAGAGTGACTTTAAAATAGGATTTTTCCCAGTCTAAGGTATTTTATCTGTATTATTTAATTATTTCTTTCCAGATCTATATCTGGTCTACCAGGCTGGTCACGAAAAATAGTCTTTCAGTAACCATATGCCACTACAGATACCATTTTGGTTTGATTTAGTTATGTTTACTGTGGGCATACTGCTTAATTTTCATGACTCCATTTGTTTGATAGATGAACAGATTGAAAATTCTTCTTCCATTTTTCTAGGCAAATGGCTTGTTACAGTCAAAATCTGCTTTCTGAGTCTCACCGTAGGTAAATGAGTAATGTGAAACAAAACAACAACAACAGTTTGACAATTATAGACCTCTTCATTGGTTTACTACTACCATAAAAGTCTAGTAAAAAAAAAATTCCCTTTTCTTAAATTGAGAGCAAGAGGAAATCCTATGGGGAAGGTTAAGAATGGAGGCGTGATGAACAATTGAAGGAAATTGCCTTTCAGTAGTCATGAATGTTTAATCTTCCCATCCTCTGATTGACAGGATCACACTACAGTCATGGTATATCCATTTATTCTTATAAATTCCAACAAGACTGAAATGATACTCATGAATTTAGCTGGACTTGTATTCCTCTGTTGCAGTACTTTTGATTTACTGATGGACAATTCAAACTTACATGACGTCAAAAGTATATGAAGCCAATATTAACCATTCAGAAAAGTATAAAAAGTGCAACAAGACCTCACAACACTGAAAGTAGAGGTTTTGAGGACTATGAATGCTTTGTATGCCAACATAGCTTGCTTGGTTTTGTAATTAATTTTTCTTATTATGGTTTCCCCAAGGCTTCCCATCTGTCAATCCCAACCCTGTTGTACTTGAGTACTGTACAGACAAATTACAGTGAGACTTGATCATTTGTATTTCTTCTTTCTTGTGCAAATTATTTTTTCCTGTACTCGGCAGGAAAATATCACAATGAAAAGCAGGAGTGCAAGCTTCCATTCACTGATTTTTAAATTTTTGTTAATTTTCTGTGCCTTTCCCCTGAGAGCAGCATGTGAGGGTTAAAGACATTTCACAGGGAGCTTGTTTGCCAGGTCTGTCGTGCTTGTGGAGCTGCAGTTTATTAGAGCAGGCCCACTACTTACTGCTCTAACAAGCAGATGCTGGCAGCAACCTGTTTGTTTGACCTTGCCTTAAGTAGAGAAGCAGTCAAAAGCAAAAGCAGGTACCTGATTAGGTTTGAGTGGGAAAAAGATAAAAGTTCTGTCACAAAAGCTGTTCTTCCCTCAGCATACCTATGAGTCCCAGAGAAGTTACATCCCAAACTAATTACAGAATTTTGCTCTGATAAAGACTGCAGTAGTCATTCCTTCCACATACACTTTCCTTCTACTTATCCCAGAAGTCTCCAGAGTCATAAAATATCCAAACCTTTGCCCTGACCCTCACCCATATAGCCATCCCAGCCACCTTTGACAATCTCCCCTCCTCCCCCTCTCCTGAGCACCCACACAAACTTCTGTACTTGTAACCTCCACACTGCTGAGCACCCCAGTCCCTCAGCAAGCTAATTGGAGAGCTCCACAGAGAATGGAAATGCAATTATGGTCCTTTGGAAACTGGTGAATAATTAATTTAACCATTTTGTATTGTGGGTCATTAATTTTTACTGCTCTCAGATAGCTTGCTATTAAGGAGAGTAAGCTTAATAAATCTTGTGCTGTAAGGGCAAGAGGTTGTGGACACAGGCATCCAAGCATGGAGGGACTGCAGAAACTCCAGATGTAGAAAATCATTTAGCAGTAAGTACAAGGAGCTTGGTATTCCTTGAAAGAATGCATGTGCACTTTCATGCTTGCTTTCAGTTTTACAATGATGAAACTTTCAGCAGAACAACTCCTGATTTATTCCATAAAGGTCTTGGGAGACAAGCACATTTAAGATGCAGGAATTCAGAAATCTGCATCAGTAAACTGAATCACATGTACTCATGATCCTGATTTGAATGATTGAAAATATCAGGAAATTAAATTATGAGAGATGATGAAAATGTTAGGAAAATGAAACTATTAAGACAAAAGCAAAGCATTCACCAATATGACTGCTTGACCTGGGCCAGTCAAACTTAACAAACTTAAGAAAGAATGCACAGTAAGAAAGGAAGCACAATAAGACTAAACCACAGAATTAAAGGGCATACATCAGGAATGACTGCTAACCCTTTCAATTAAGATCACTTGATCTTAACCAAAGATCTCTGGACTGATCAGAGAACAGTCCTAATACATAAATAAGACTGTCTGGACAGTGCATGGACTGAGATTTAAAAAATAAACAAGAAACAAGTGGAGATTTCATTAATTAGACAACCATCAGAAATGGTAAGGCAAGCAGGAGTAGGGGAATTAAGGTCAGCAAGAATGCTTCCACTTTCCAATTCTGAAGACAAAGATAAGTCACATGTCTTTTGAAACAAGAGGTGTTGCCAATTCTCAGGAATATATTATGAAAGATTCTTGTATGGTGATGACAACCTAAATCTGATCTTCAGATAAAATCAGAGAAAATACCCTCTGACTGGGTGATTAATTGCTTGCTGCTTCCTTATTTTGAAGCACAGCAAATAAAATGAGCAGTCTGACCTTATCTATATACTCCTCAGAATGCAATCTGTTTGGCTTTTTCTTGGCATGGGTTGAGCTGACTGGTGTTGGGATGGGAATTTTGAGATGAGAAAAGAGAAGCAGAATGGGAAGCATCTACTATGGTTTCCCTCAGAAGACAATACAAAACAAAACAAATCCCAAGGATCTAGAGGCTATCAATACTGGATCCTTTCTAGCTTACTCAGAAAATTATTAGGTGGCTCATCTCTAAAGCTGCCATTTAGGGTGCAGATTGTAGTACAGAAGGACTTGGTAGGCTCTACATTCAGGACTGAGAGATCAGATTCAGCTTGATCATACGGATGTTCCAAGATTGTTGGACCACTGGGCACATTATCTGACTTGTAGTTAAAAGTGCAATGTAGATTCAGAGCCTTGTACATAATGGTTCTGCCAGAAACTCCCCAAAACCCCCAAACCCCCCACTTTGGAGCTATGCAGGGCAAGTTCCGGAACCAAAATATAGACCTAAAAATAATTAAAAACAACTGTGTCACTTAGTTCTTCAACATCATGTCTGGAACTCTGCAGCTGATAATATTGAAATCCTGAAGAATGGAAAATTACAGAGTGGCCTGGAGTTGCCAATGCTTTGGCAGAACAAAATGTCCAGAAAGAATTCAATGAAAAAGGCAGATATGGTCAACTTTAAACAGCATTTCTGCTCTTAATTGTGTAAGCCACTACTGATCTCTCTTACTGCTCTCTTCTGTGTCCAGAGGATATGAGTCTGTGGCAAGACTCAGCTGCAGTGTTGGTGGTCCAGGTAGTTCTGTGGCAGGTTGTCCTTTTCTTTTTGGGATGCTGCACTTTGGAGTCAGAGATGCTAGTCAGAGCTGTGGCGGGCATAATCATCCCCACCAACGCAACGTGAATACAAACCCAGGCCATTCTGCTCTGGCAGTGTTTTAGAAAATCTGTGTAAACAACAACAAAATCTGTCTCTGGAGAACAGAGAACATTTTTGAAATCTCCAGAAATAAGCACAGAGGACCTAGAAGTATCTGGGCCTTAATACCATAACTTTGACTCTGACAGGCATCTGCAAACAGCACTGCCAAAATCAAAGTGCATAATTGTCCCCATAACAGGGAGGACCAGTTTTATAAAAGGTGATATTGGCAATTTAAAGTAAAACTCTGTAAGGATATAAATCACCTGTGGGCTGTCTGAGTTTCTCTTTCAGCTATAAAACTTAATTTTTAGACGTCAAAGAGACACATTTATGAAAGATTTTTTACAACGGAAAAACTCTTATAAAAGATTGTTTGTTCTCCCAAGAACATCATTTAATGATGACTTTGTCTATACAGGAAAAGATATTCACCCAAAGCATTAAGGTAGCAAGAAAGAGTTCCCTTGGTGACTTTTTTTCTGCAGTGGAAGAGCATATTTACTGAATAATTATTGTGATGAATTTAAACTACATTCTGCATTTTTGTATTGTGTCACAGTATTTTCCTGAATTAAATGCTGTGGTGTAGCCTTGAAACTACCTAATTTACCCATAGTCACAGCTAAATATGGGAAACATCCAGTGAAAAAATTCAGACATTGTAGGAATGAATGACTCACATGAAATGCAGCCACCTTCAGGATAAAGCATAGCACTGAAACAGTGGACACAGCTAAAGCCAAGAGCTGGGTAGCATAAAATTTTGGAAGAAAAAATAAGGACACTTTGTAGGCATGATAACTTATTCTTTCAACATTGCTTGGCCTTTCTACTGGCCATTTAGGAATCTTATAACTTCATTCTTAGGTTTGATCTACCAATTCAGAATGTGTTTGTTCTTAAAAAAATTCCTGCCTGTTTCTGTATGAGGGATTTGTGTACCATTATTTTTCATTGTCTCTTTATTACATTATATTTTTCTTAAAACTCTTATTCCAAAAAAGCATTTTTTAACAGAAATTGAAACACTGTTTTAAAAAACACCATCTGTTTTCACAGAAAACAACATGCTTCCTACTCATTATGTGCTATTAGACAAGACACAGAGCTTCAAGCTCCTGAATGAAAATGAATATGATAAAAAGCATGGATGTCTCAAAAGAATCCTGACATTGTTCAGAAGAACTTCTGGTGCTACCTGTCAACATCAAAGGATAGAAAATAATATCTGATAACATTAATTTCACAGAGATGGCAGATTTCTGCCCTTGGAAGTTCACATGAATACCAAGATGTTTTCTTTACCTAATGAGTTTAAGGTATATTCAAAATGAGGTCGAGATAAATTCTTTTATTCACACAAAGTGTTCAGTGGCTCAGATACATGCCTTGACATTTAAAATATTTACCATACTACACATATTTTAGATAATTTATTTTAATCGATTTTTTCATATATTTTGTCTCCAGACCACCATAGAAGTCAGAAAATACAGCTTTAAAACTTCAAGCACACTGGCAGTGACAGAGAACAGCCACTGAGTGTCAGTCAGCCAATAGCTGAGTAATGATAGTGATCATGAGAATCTTAAATATGTTGATTACAGATTATGAAAAATTATGGCTCCAGGGTTTCCTCCAGGTAGATATTGTATTATCAGAGAGATTAGCCTCCCACTAGACCCATATCCTGCTTATAACAACTGAAGTAAAGCAAAGAGGTTCAAAATCAATTTCTTCTTAGAAAAATAATGCTTTCTCCAATTTCTGACTAACACCACCTGCCTTCTCCTGCTTTGACAACACCAGTTTGTTCCTGTCAGATGCTGTAGCTGCCTCCTGTGGCACACCAAGCTTATCACCCCTTATAAAATACCCTCTTCTCTATTTCTGTTAAGATCTCCTTTCAGATTAGAGCTTAAAAGACAGCTCCACATTGTCTAATGAGCTCAGCTTTCCTGTGAGCCCTCTCTTCCTACCAGGTTAGTCTTTTATTTTACTCTGTAAATCATCATTTTACTGTGGCCACTGACATACTTTGTGGTTTCCACCTTGTTTATTGTTTTTACCACAAAGATTTGTTGTTTGGCTGTAATATTGTATTTCAGAAAGGTAATTATTTTAATTTCTTTAAAATTTAAGATATATCGGGTTTTTTTCTATTCACACCAAGCAAGTAAAGAAAAGCAATTATTCTGCCTAGTGTTACATAACAGGAAGATAATTCACCAAGGTATTATGACTTTTCCTGATAAGATATTTATGCATGCTTGTTGGAGATTGGTGCCAGCTGAAAACCTGCCCAGTGCTATTCAAAGGCACAGTACAAAAAGACCTCTTGTCTCTATTAGAATGTAAGGAAACTCAAAATTACTTTTGCTTTGGTGGCTGAGAATTTCTTGGCCGGTTCCTGCAGCACCTTTTCAGCCCAGCACCAAACAAAACATCTTTTTGATACAGTCCACAGGGTGGCACAATCTGATCATGATTGCTTTGTACTACTGGTTCATTGCAAAGAATTTACTCTTACCGTGTTTGTCTGCATTTTTAAACTGATTTTAATTTTTAAAATATTTTCTATGCCAAAGCATTGTTAAAAAATGTAAGGTTATGCGTTTAAAGACTCATCTCACACAAGGGTCAGGAGGCACAAGGGTAGGTGGAGGAATGTGGGAAAATAAAAGGCTAAGGGGATAAAATGTGTCCTGTAAAGAGCCTGCTGGTTGTTATGCTTGTCTGGCCATTATCTGATCAGTGCAGTGTGCCTAAACTCTATTTGGAGCTATTTTCCACAGTGAGGAGCTCCATATTCTGTGTGTGGCTGGAGGGGCAGCAGGGCCATGGGAGCCCTGGCATCTCTGCTGCCAGCACAGGGAGAGAGTGGAGAACATGCACAGTGTGAGTGGATGTGACCATCAAGGTGTGTAACCACTCACAAGCATCAAACTCACCCACGAGACAGGGACATGAGACAGGGACATGAGCAATGGATGTGTGTCCGTTGTCCTGGAGAGAGCAGGCCTCTGATGGCTGTTGGAGGATGTCCAGGCCAGCTGCTGTGGGCAACCTGGGGTTCAGTGAGGCCATAGGTCCAGAGCAGCTGCAGGGGACACCGTGTGTCTGTGTGAGGGAAAGCAGGACAGGAGAGCAGCCAGGGGTCAGTTGCTGGAGAGACCAAAAGCCGTCCTTTGAGGGGAGCACTGTCTGTCCATGTGTCTGTCCATGACTGTATGTCCAGGAGTAGTGTTTGTTGGTGGGTCAGTGGGTCTGTGCCTGGCAGTGGAGCAGGGCTCAGGCCACATGAGCTGGGCAGACTGGGATCCAGGGGCCAAGCACTGGCACAATGCAGTGTTTAACACCAGCTACCAGAGGGGTTCAGCCCTTATGGCTGTATACATATTTGCATCTATTTTCTGCTCTCGGGCTTGCACCCTGGTAAGGCAGGATCAGGCTGGTGCTGTGACAAGTGTCAGCATGAGTGCTGTGGGTCTGGGCCCTGCTGAACTGTGCATGCAGCCACACTTTCCTGTGCATGCACAGTTCTGTGATGAGCACATGCACCTATTGGGAGTGCACACTCAGCTCTGCTACTGGCTGGGTCTGGGCATAGGGACCTGTGGAAGCCTTGCTGCTACTCAACTACGTGGAATTTTTTAGGTTGGTAGTTCTTCTGCTTGATTATGACCATCAAGGACCTTTGAGTCCTATTTTAGACAATATTGTGGTACCTACTCTTCATTCTTGTATAGAGGTTTGAGTTTTAGTATATTTTTTCCAATTCAGCGTAATTTGTGAATCATAAGCAAGAGAAAATTGTCAAAACAATACATTTTGAAAGGATATAATGACTTTCTTAACAAAAATGAGGTGACTAACACTAGAAATAAATGTCATTTGTTTTAGCTTGACTCTTGCCATATGCTAGACTGAGCTCATTCAGTACATATAAATCCTAATTATCTCTAAGCTGTTAAAATTTTGATAACTTCACTTCTAAGAACATATCACATATGATAGTATAATATACTAGTTTAGCAGCTGACTTTTTTCCTGATTTTTTTTCCACTCCCACATAATTTTGTGTAATCTCATCCCACTATATTTATTTATTTCAGCACAATTCAAGGGAAGTGAAATGGTACGTTGCTGTATTTCATGTAATTCAGTACAATTCATATTAGAGGGAACTCTGGCTTCTAGTTGTATCTTTATTTTATTTTCAAAGTTTTTTCACCTAGGTTTTGTTACATTCAAACATAAAACATAAGCACTTAAGCACAATATACAAAATTATGTATTAAAAATCATGCAGTTTTACATTTTATAGATTGTTGGAGAAATAAGGAGAGATTTCAGCTACTTTGGAATTCTGGAGGGCAGATTTTGGCCTTTTTTTTTGGAGACTGGCTGACAGTCCCTTGGGAGGCAGTCCTAAAAGGCAAAGGAGTCCAGGAAGGCGGGTCATTCTTCAGGAAGGAAATCTTAAATGTGCAGGAGCAAACTGTCCCCATGTGCTGGAAGATGAGCCAGCAGGAAAGACCGCCCTGGCTGAACAGAGAGCTTTGGCTCAGGGATAAAAGTGGTGTTCCACAAGTGGTGTTCCCCAGGTCTCAGAACTGGGGTCAGCTCCTTTCCTTCATTTAATATCTTCATCTATGACCTGCGTGAGGGGATCAAGCCCAACCTCAGTCAGTTTGCAGGAGAGACACCAGGTTGGGAGGGAGTGTGGATCTGCTGGAGGGCAGGAAGGCTCTCCAGGGGGATCTGGGCAGGCTGGATCGATGGGCTGAGGCCAACTGTATGAGGTTCAATAAGGCCAAGTGCCAGGTCCTGCCCCTGGGGCACAACCCCAGGCAGCGCTGCAGGCTGATGATGGTAGAGTGGCTGGAAAGTGGCCTGGGGGAAAAAGACCTGGGGGTGCTGGTCAAGAACCACTGGATCTGAGCCAGCTGTGCCCAGGTGGCCAAGAAGGCCAATGGAAAACAGAAAGAAATCTATCCAGCTGGACCAGGAGAGTGATTGTCCCCCTGTACTCAGCACTGCTGAGCCACACCTTGAATCCTGTTTTGGGTCCCTCACTACCAGAGGGACATTGAGGTGCTGGAGGTGTCCAGAGAAGGGCAATGGAGCTGGGGAAGGGTCTGGAGCACAAGAGTGGCTGAGGGAGCCGGGGTTGTTTAGCCTGGAGAAAAGGAGGCTCAAGGGGAGACCTTTTTATTCTCTGCAGCTGCCTGAAAGGAGGTTGAAGCAAGATGGGTGTCAGTCTCTTCTCCCCCGTAATAAGTGATACTACAAGAACAGGCTCAAGTTGCATCAGAGGAGGTTTAGATTGAATATTAGGAAAGTTTCTTCACGGGAAGGGCTGTGATGCACTGGAACAAGCTGCCCAGCCAAGTCATTGACTCCCTGTCCCTGGAGGTATTTAAAAGACATGAAGGTGTGATGCTCAGGGTCAAGGTGTAGCAGTGGACGTGGACTGGGTTAACAGCTGGGCCTGATGATTTTACAAGTCTTTGTCCAAACTAAATGATTCTTAGGTTAAATGTTTATACATTTATGCTTGATACAGTGCATGAAAAGCAGATGCAGAACTGCACATCTCTCTCAGGAGGTGTGTGGCAATGCTTCCAGGTTGAAGATAGATACTGTGTGGCAGTTTAGGACAGGAAGGAAGTGGTAACTACTGCTCAGCTCAAAACTCGCAGCAAGAAGGGTACGCTCTTTTACTCAAACCAGTCTCAGCATTCACAGCTACAGCAAACAGACCTAAAAGAGATCAAGACACTTACAGAGATATCCTGTTCTGCACCCTGACAAAGTATAAAAACCCTAAAAATGCCTTCCAGGAAGGCACTTGTCTAGTCTATGCTTATATATCTTCCACAACGCCAGTTTCATTTCTTTCTTATGGTATGTGGTGCAAAGCTTCATTTCCTCCTAAAATTTTTGGTTCTGATATGACAATACCATGCACAAGGTAAGCAGATTACTTCTCGTCCTAAGTGCTGTGGACATTGAGAAGTGATTATTCCCTTCCTTTTGGTACTCCTTTAGAATGTTTTTATACCTCATGCCAGTTTTTAATCTCTAGATTGAATAATGATTTCAGACTTTTCTTTTGGATTAAGTGTTCTAAACTTTCCACCATTCCCATGGCCATCCTCTGGATTTTCTCTACCAGATTTAGATATTTTTTGAAGTCTGGCAACCAAAACTGGACCAGGTAGAGAGTGATACAATACTGAGGCAAACTTAAACATTTCTGTACCTCTTTTATAGGCAGCATTTCTCTTTTGAGGAAGAGTGCTCCAAATTCTTCAGTGCAAAAGACCCCTTCATGTCTCAGCTGCAAGAAGCAACCATTGTGGGTGCCATGTCATCCTTGGCCCAGAGCTGTTGTTGGTGATATTTCCTTGTGGTTTGCAATGCTCTACCTGAGTACTCAGAAGATGTGTTTGTTGGAAGAGGGGCACCACCTTTCAGTGCCTGGATAGACTTGTCCACTAGGGCACTTTGTATGAAGAATTCTCACTTAATATAATCATTTAACATTAAGTATGTTTAAAACCACAGGGGAATAAAATATACACTTGCAGTAAGGATTTAATTACTTTTAAATTAATAAAAAATATCTGAATATGTTTCTTGCTTTTCCTTTTCAAAAATTCTGAGTCATGTTCACAGAGCATGAACAAAAAGTGAGGTCTCTGCTTGCTAGATATTATGAAATCTAATCCCCTTTCCTTTCAGAAAATATAATTATACATGCCCAAGAGGCAACAGTTTTAGAACATGATTTTTTAACAATTAAAAGCAAAATATAAAAAGCAATAATGACAAATACATTGTCCTTAAGATGTCAATATTTTCTAGCTGAGCTTTAAAACATACAGTGCAGCATTTAGTCCTGAAATTGAAGCTTAGACTAGCAAGTACTTTGCTGAACTGCTTCAAACAATAATAGTATTACTATATGAAGTCTGAGCTTTTACAGTGAAGATGCTCTCATTCAGCTTAATAATCATACTCCTAAGCCATAAAAATAAGATAGTATTTTCTGAAAGAGGCAGAAAAGTGAGGGATTTTTTCAGCAAAAAGATATATGTAGAAAGGGAGAACTCAGAAACATGTTAACATCCTCTTCCTTTGACATCTTTGGTGTTGCAACTGGCGTGGGGTAAGGCAGAGAAGCAGGCCAAAGAGGTAAGAAAAATTGAATTAGACAAGGTTTTTGGTTCCACTCCTGCACAAACCTCCCCTCCCCCCCCAAG
>VZRX01017864.1:95664-110333 GCA_013398075.1 Notiomystis cincta | reverse complement strand
AAAGAAAGAAAAAGAAAAAAGAACAGGAGAAAGAAATTATATCTTGTATTTGAAAATATCAATCTTTGATCTGGCACCAGCAGTGGAAACAGGAGAAGCATGCTTTTAAAATAGTTCATTGCCCTTTTTCCTTGAGGAAGCAGAGGTAAACTGCAGCAGAATTGGGAATAGTTCCTAGAACTAAAATTCTGAGATGTCCCTTTCCTGCATACAGAGGAAAGTGAATGTAAAGTGAGGAGCTCTGGATTTGGTTTCACTACACTCAGCAGCCTGAGCATGAAAAAAAAATAGATTGAAAAGAAAGGACTGTGTATATGTTCCACATAGAAAACAAATCTGAAACCAGAGTGCCTCTGAAAACTCCACTCACTAACAAGACCAATTCCTTGATATTCAGGTTTCTGTCACCTTGACTCACTATTAAGGTGAACCTAACCCTCTTCTAAGGGGTGACATGATCTTATGTGCCTGGAAAGGTGAGGAGCAGGAGCATTGATTGGGGGAAGGCTGTGAGACAGACAGGAAAAAGAGAGAGAAAACAAAACTGCAGCAATTGAGGAAACCTTCAGAAATCTTATTTGGTTGGTTTCTCACATCATACTGGTTTATTATAGATGACATTCCAGTCAATTTAATTATGAAAGCATTTGTCACTACCAGCTGAGGAGGAGTAAAAATCAGTGACCACAAAGGTGATCACATTAGTCACCTCTATTATTAAAGGTACCATTTAAATCTCTTTGAAATGAATGAAAAAATTCAGATGATTTAAAGGGAAATGAGACCGTGGCATAACCACACCTAATAAATAACCTACTCTGTTGTTTTATAAAGTGCTGTGGGTCTTTAAATAACCAGAAAGGAAGATTGTGTGGAACATGTTCGCTATTACAAAAGCTAGTTGATCTATTCCATAATTGCTGTTATGTGCTTTGTGTGCAATCATAGAATGCTATTTCTGTGTGAACCTTCCATTAATCTCCAGGTAGGCTGCCAAAAGTATGATGGATTTTTTTTTAGAACCGAGTACTCAGGGGATCCAGCCAGCTCGCATCTTATACTAATCAGTAATTTTATAATTATTGACAAATCAGCTAAAGTGCAAGCTTCATTTAGAACTATATTTGACCAGCTACTCTGTTATAGTAAATCTATTTTCCTGTCAAACAGATTGCGACTGGATTTATTCATTGCTTTAAAAATGATACCTGTGATAAGAATGCATCTGGCAGCAGAAAGATTATACAGCTCAATTCAGGTGCTCTAGAAGCATTCCAGTCAGTCTTTAGTGACTTGCTTATATGTTATATGTATTTATTTTTTATTTTTCTTTTTAGATGGGCTTATATGTCACTATCAAGTTTTGACTTGATTGACAACTTGCAATAGGACAATGAAGATTTTTTCTATTTATCTGCTTACTATTTTTTGGAAAAAAAAAAAAAGTAAACTCAGCATCTTGAAGGTTAATTTTCTGAGTTCTGTGTATGTAGAGTGCCCTAAAATTAGTAAGTGTTAACAGAATTTACATCTGTATTTCTCATAGGCTCATATGAACATATATTTGTTGTTTTTTTCCCTAACTCTTGGAAGCCAACATTTAAACTCTAAGAATAAAAGTATATCTTACAAGTGTACTAAATTTAGCTTCCATTTCACTGCCTTGTGTTAACAAGTGCTGGTCAAGTTGTCTGTACGGTAATAAGTTTCCAAAAGCATTTCACTACTACTGTAAGACTGAGATGTCTGGGCCCTGTCCAACCACAGTGCTAGAAATATTAGGATTGCCTATTCAATAGTGGTGGAGTTAGGGGCTGGAGTCACAAAAGCCAGCAAATGGGACAGTTATGCAAAGGCTTAAGTGACCCAAAAGGGAACACGAGAAAAAAGAGTGAGCTTGTATTGAAAAAAGAACATCCACAAAACCAGTTTTAAGTGCATCTATTATGTTTTTCAAATGCACCTACCCCTTCAGCTGCACTCATATCAGTCCAGAGCATGTGAATATGAACATCTATTGGAGTTACTTGACATGAATGCACATTTTCTATGTGACAGAATCTGGCTCATTTTGGATATGTTACAAGCAACCATTGTATTCCAACTGCTTGGCAAATGCACCACTGGTATGACCAGGACTCTATCTTGACCATTTTACTTTGAAAAGATGTCCAGTACTTCTCTGGCCATGTAAATTATTCAGACACTTCCTCTTCCATGGGATTTTAACTTGAGATAGGCTTTTTCTTTGCCATGGAGAAAACTTTTTGCACCTATAGAGCAGCTCTGGAGCCCCAGAACCAGCAGTGACAGTGTGGGAGTGGGTCGCCATCTCCTTCACTATACACTGAAAGGTAATCGAAAAATCAGGAATGGAATTTGTGGCAACTGAAGCCTAAACTTATCCTCTGACTTCTGGACCATGCTTCCTTTATGGTAATGATGCTATTGTAAGAGAATATTCTCTGTTCATCTGCAGAGATAAGCCCATATCCAGTCTGAAGGATGCAAAAACCAATGAAAAGACTCTTAGGGGGTTCATTGCTTTCTAGTTCCACTTTAATGCACATTTCAATGGACATCACAATTTAAAGTTCTGTTTCAGGCAGCACAAATCATGCTATAGTATTAGAAACTGTTTCAGCTCATGATGAGGCAGTTAATAAGCCTTGAAGGATATAAGATGTGCTCAGAAGAATCAAAGCAATGATACTTAGCTGAGTCATCAGAGAAGACTTCTTCCCTCATCTATTCTGGCATCTGTTAAAATGAAGATATTTCAATCTTTTCCATTAATGACTGATTAATGATCTATGGAATTTCACTACCTGCTGAAAACATGCCCACAGAGTCACAAAGCTTTTCATGACTGCTTATTCTATATTATTATTGTGTCCCAAAAGACTGCTCTGTGTTGCACATATAAAATATCTACCTCAAAAATTTTTTGCAGCATCTAACAGAATCAGCAATGTCTTTGTCATTCTGTCTCATACTTGTCACATAATATTTTATTTTTGGTTTTATGTTTCTATTTATTTTTAATCCAATAGTTCCATGGATTTTTGTACTTTGACCTCTGATTACTTTTATAAGCTAATTCCTATCCATTATTCTTTCTGAATAATCAATGTAAATGGTAAGTAACATAGAAAAACCATATTTATTCCATTTACTACATTTACAAATAACATTCACTACACACTACACACCTTTAAATTTACAATAAAATACTTATCCTTTCCCATGTAAATCAGAAAAATTATTTCTCCACCTAAAATGAAAATATCTAGTATTAGATTCCCTCAGTAAACACAGAAGGACAGGAACATATAAAAGTCCCTTTATGTTCCTTAAAAAGTTATTTGTTTGGATTTTTTTTAATAAGCAAAACAGTTGTGATATTTCTGAAAGGAAGGTCTAAACCAAAAAAAATGTTGGGTTTTTTCCTTTTTTTTAATTTTTAATTTTTAAATTTTTTCTCCATGAGAAAATTAAACTTAAGGGAAGGAGTCTAGATAAGAATTCTGTCACATTGAACATTTCTGGTTTGATTATCTGTTTTCTTCACAGTGAAGGAGAATATTGTTCTAGGTCTCTTTTGAAATGAAAAATTCATCTTCCAATTCTGCTTTTACACTTAAATGACTAAATCAAGTCAGAATTTAACAGAATGAGGCCTTTTGGAGATCCAGGAGCAACTGAATTACGATATAACAAATAATGTACTTACTGATAGAACAATCTCAATTAGATAACACATTTGTCAGCTCAACAGTTTTTGCTGCTGCAGAACTAATCATGAATCCACATTTACTTACTCTGCCACTGGCATTAATCCAATATATATCATAATATAGCCATTTATTCCTTATTTATACGTATTTGTGGAGGGAGAAAAATACATGCTGTAGGTAAGTGATGTCCACACTTCAGAATTGCTTTTCAATCACTCACACTGTTAAACGTTCTAAAAAAGATCTTATATCACCAGTTTGGTGAGTTTTTCAACGTAGTCTAGACCAAGTGTTGTAATTGTAGATTTTAAATGGATTAGTCTATAAGCAAAAAAGTCTGGAGATGGCAAACCATGTAAATTAAGCTTAGAAAAATATTTTCAGAAATGCCTCTATCATGCACTCACAGGCATTAAGGCAAATCTGTAAGAGTATAATCATGTAAAAATGTTTTGGAACATATATAACTTGTAAATGCATTAGAACTGCATGGAGGTTACCTCAAAATATTGTGGAAATGGAACATTTGACTGTAAATCACAGGAAAATAAATTATAGTTCACTCTAGGTGGTTATCATTAGGCACACACGAATCTTCAACTATTGTAAGGTATATGCAAAGTCAGAAGCAATATTGTATATACTATCACTTTTTCAAGATACCTTAGGAATAAATTAGCAAATTAAAAGCTAAATTGGCTCCAAATACACAAAGAATTATTATATAAGCATATTTCTTTGTTAAAATGTAAGGGTTAGAAAACCTCATCTGAAAGATATCTAAAAATAATCTGGAAGTATGATAGTGCCTCTGATGAAACACAGCCTGGAGGGCTCTAACCAAACTGATAATCAGGAGGATGCAGCTTCGAGGAGAAAAAATGAGGAACTGTCTGGGTGGTCTGATGTGAGTTGATTGCAATAGCCCTATTATCCTAAAATGGATACCAGGTATCCAAGCAGTGAAGAATGTATAAACATTAAGTGTGAGTAGAGTGCTGCAGACAGAGAATTCTTCGGGAAACAAGAAGAAACAAAAGAAACTTAAACACTCATACTGATTGCATTGTCTCACAGAAAGACAGACACCAATAGCTTCAGCATAGTCTGAGGAATATCTGTTATACTATCTGCAATGAAACCCTAGTCCTCTCTTCAGAAGTGAGTGAAATTATAATGAAATCAGTTCTCCTAGAAATAAAATTCAGCTCAATTATTACTGCAGTAAACCTATTCCCTCTGGCTGTACTACAGTGTAATTTTTATTATTTTTGAATTTTGAGTGGATAATCTACTCGTCACGTTGGTGAGCACAAAGTTTTTTAAAAAAGATAAAATCAGTTTCTGGATTTAGGCTTCACCAACTTTCTGGCAGAAATTATCTGAATTTCATACTTTGATGGTTCATTTGGCATTCCTCATAAATTGGCAGGAGATGGAGTGAAGTAGAAAGGAAGGAACCTTCAGAACTGCATCTGTTTTCTGCTTTAAGAACAACTCTCATTATCTTTGATGCTCATTCTGACTCCACCACTTCTACTGAGGGCTGGATCAGACGCTCCTATGACAGCACTGAACTGAATGAATCAAAGGAGAGGAGGGAAAGAAAAGAGGACCTTTTCAAAAAAATCCCAAATTGAATGTCTATGCCAGTTACAGAAACTGGTAAGCCAGAAGAAAAAGATGTTCACTCATCTAGATTTAAGAGATTCAGAGTGTGTTTCTTGCCTTGGTAAACTTAGTAACCTCCAGTGTTCTGTGTTGAAAACAAAGATCTTGCAACTTGACCTTTTCTGTTGTTGACTATCTGCATTTGTCTGGTGAGTTAAAGGGCTCTCTAGAAATCAATTGTTTCATTAAAACGCTTTTATATGATAGCAAGGATGAAAACAAGAAAACGCAGCCATATCTCTTCTGTAGATTGATTACTTCTTTTGAATACAGCTGGGTCTAGGGAAATAAAATCTTTGGCAAGAAAAAATTCTCACCAATCAGAAAGGAAACAGTTCTAGGAAAGGAAGCAAAAAATTTTATCAAGATGCTCTTGCAACAGAATTTTTCAATTTTGCCTATAGTGATTTTGCTCTTTTCTGAATAATCAGGTCAACCTTCCTTTTAATTTTGTATAGAAATCCTGCAAATTTTTCACTTGTCAAAAATATATATCCCCCTTTCCCCAACAAACATGAAAATATATCATGTCATTTTATGCCAAAAAAAAAAATCCAATATAATTGAAAGAAATTACTTCAGTCATTTGAGAACTCTACGGAGTGAAATACTAAATTTGGGTCAATAGGAAATTCAAGCAACTTCATGTTTTTCTCTATTAGAAAAGGAAGACAATGAACTAAAGAAAATAAATTCAGAAGTTCTAAAGCAGTATGGATCTTAATGTTTCATAAATCACAAAGAATAAAATACATGATGTTAAGATTCTAAATGTGAAATTAATGTTTGTTGAACTCACAGGACTTTTTTTAAATACCTTACTTATTCCCTTATGCTCTCTGTACAGCTTTGACCATTTGACACGTAGTTTTGATGGATTTATTTGTTTCAATTTTCTCTAAGACATATTTCCATGGTCCTTATGGATGTACAGTTGTTATATTATGGAAAAGATCCATTCACTGACCAGTAGAAGTGAACTTTATTCTTTCTGTGTCTGAAAGGCCATTCTATTTATATATTATTTGCAACTTCACTTTGGATCACTATGTGTGCAAACATATTTTTACATGGTAGAGTTTATATATAAGATCCCAATCCTCCTTTGTGAAGGAAAGGGATGAACTCATAGCAGTTTATGACCTGAACTACAATGAGGAAGATTTTTCTTTTCCTCCCTGTTCAATAAAACATTTTTAAGTTGGCAAAAGAAATATTACATGAATGAGTTTCAAGACTTCCTTGCAGTATGATGGTGCTATCTAGTCAGGCTACAGCACTGCAACTTGAAGGAATGAAAATCAGACTCCACTTTTTTATCTAATGACAGCTGCTGTAAAACTTTGTCACCTCTTTTTTTTGCTTAAAGTGTAACAGAGTCTGTTGTAGCCAGCCAGCCACCTCTCTAATACTCACTCTTTTAACCTAACTTCATCTTTTGTGTTAGATTAGGTATTTTACTTCCCTTCTTGCTAAAAGTTCTGACTGACATTTCCTGTGTGCTTTCAGTATCTTTTTTTTCCTTCCCCCTTTACAGCATTTCTAATTCACTTTCTCTATTCCCATTTACTCTGCCAGAGGTTTTGTTCTTCTCTGGCTTGGTTGAATAAAAATGAAAAAAAAAAAAAAAAAAAAAGAAAAAGGACCTGTCTTCCTGTATTAGATATTAGAGCTTTCCCAAATGCATTTTGCTTCTCTCCTATGGATCCTTACTTAGCACTTTTCTGATTTAGTCAAAATTAAATCTCACATTTCTATGTGGTTTACAGTAGATCTGATTAAATAGTGTAGTGTAAAATTATAATCATCTTGCTGGGTAATGTTGAAACAGTTATTCTGTGATTCTTATTGTGTCTATTCTAGCATTAAAACTGGAAAAATTCAAAATATATGAAAAAGCTTAAATATTTTTGTTATATTCCATTTGTACATGCCAGCATTTTTTTGGTGATTTTGTTTTCTATTATCCTAAACTAAAATAATCACAGACATTAATGGTCAAAGTAATAGAGTAGGCCATCTGATCTATTTTTATTCCAGCACTGCTTTTTTGGACTATACTTTATCAGAATAATTTGTCCAGTCCACATTTCCATGACCCTTTTCCAGTTCTTCTAAAGACTTACATAGATATTTCTGCTGATATTCATCCAGGATTATGCTGTACACAGTTTCATCTGAGTGCTTCTTCCTAATATGCCCTCAGATTATGCTATAAATGTTCTTTGTTCCTCAGGAAAATTCTCGACCACTGGAATGCACAGGCAACTTGCACCGAACCCAATAGGGTCTGTGTGTTAGAAAATGAATCTGGATCTTAGTATTTACAGTAATAATAATTATTTTGTCCTCTTTATCATTATTGAACTAATAGTCATGATACATCTGAAAGTTAATAAATTATTCCCATCATTAAATCTTTGGCTTCTCAACTCCTGGGAACTGCTTCTAGCCACTCAGCATATAACATCTCAAATACATTCTTTGAGGAAACAAGAGTTATTTCTTCATTTTATGGTATAACCCATTTAAAAAAGCGCCAAAAAATCAATTCAAAACAGAACAAAAAACAAAACAAAACGAGCAACCAAGCAACCAAGCAAACACAAAAAAGAAACAGATAAAAGAACAAAACCACCCCTAAATCCCCCAAAACCCAAACAAATCAAAACAAAACAAAACACCAAAAAAACTCTCAAACAAAAAAACCTGAGCACCTCATAAAATTGCTTATTCTGAGGACATGGGAACACCAAGCTCAAAACAGTAGCTCTTACATCCAAGAAGAAAACTCTAAGCACTGTTCACAAGGTTTCCTCCTTTGGAAGCACTCCAGTGTGTGTACAGTGTTGAATTATTGTGGACCAATAGGAAAGCAAAACGCAAAGAGAGTTACCTTCCTAGTGAAGTATAGAAATTATTTCTGATGTATTTCCTATATAGAAACAAATTTTTTATGAAAAATGATGTTTTTAAATAATCCTTTGACTCCAATGACTGAAACTAAGGAAAGAACAACCACTGCTAAATGTGATTTAAAAAAAAATAAGGTTGGCAGTACTCACATGAAGTGTTTTTCATTCAAGGACTTAAAAGGATTTGACAAAATTAAATTAGTCCTCTCAATACTCATGAGAATCAGAGAGTCTGTTGTTACAGAATGGAAAAGAGAGATTTGGGAAGGCTAAATATTTCAGCAAAGTTCACAAAACAGACTCAAAGCTGAGGGAGGAATCTATTAGCTCTCATAATATTCTATTTCTCTGCCCACTATGTGCCCTCCCACATTTCTGTTATTGATATTCAACATTAACTCAAAAAACCTCCATACTGCTCTAAACATTCATTAATGCCTCTGTCCTTTGTATATATTTTCTCACTGTTCTCTTTTTGTCTTGGATATCCAAAATATTTTACTACTTCCCTGTAAGTAAGATTTGCAACTATATAAATCACCCTCCTTTTTCTATTGTAAATAGTTTTCCAATACTGAGTGCAATGTGTCTAATTTCTAAATGCTTCATTATAGACATTTTCTGATTTGGGGTTTGTTTTTTTTCCAGTATCTCTTTCAGCTTCCAGATTGGACTCTGGTCCTGAGAAATCCATGACAGCTCTCTGCACTGTGATTGGAGGTTCAATGTAATGTATCTGATGGGCAAATGTATTTATATGTTTTTGATGCACACAGAACTATTTTACCAAAGTTTCCATGTCTCTTTATATTCTTCACTTTTATAGCACACTTGTACAAATGTGGCAATAAATATGTGTCCTCTATATTAGTTCTTTGCTTTTTAGTGAGTGATGAAAAACCTTGGGAAAAGGCTTTTTCACATCTCCTTTTATATTTAATAAATATTTGGAAAAAAATCCATTTAGATCCAGCATTTTGTCAATATTTCAGTTCTTCTTTTCTAGGCATACTATGATCAGAAAACTATTGCACAAATCTCTGTTCCTCTCCCAGGTTGTTTCCTAGATTTGGTCTTCATGTGAAGGAATAAATTCATGCTCACAGTAAAGTCAAATGCATCTGCCACTTGTTTACCTTTTTTATGAGTCCATAATTTCATCTTTTCCTGCTAGTCAAGAAAATATTTCATTGTATTTTAGATGCTCCTGGTTAGCTTATCTTAATTTAGAAGCTTTTAAAAGAATGCGTCAACAAACAACTTCAAATTTATATCCTGTAGTCTTTGTGTTCTGTGTGCTATATATTTTCTCAAGGGATGAAAACTTGTCATGAATCTCTGGTTCTACCAAAAGATTTACTGCTAAATAGCAGTGCAATTTTGCGAGATAAGTTGATGAAGAGGTCCAAATTAGTGTCATGAAACATATACCATAACATTCATGTGTTATTGTCACCAAGAAAAAAATACCCATGGAAAAAATATAATTCTGGTGTAGTTGGGTAAATTTGCAGCTTTTTGTACTCAGGTTTAATTTTCAAGTGTCTCCTTTAAAAGAGAGTTCAATAATATATTGTTTTAAAGAATAAAATTTCTACATTAAATACTAAAGGCTGTGTAGGCTAGATCTCAGTCTCCATGACATTATTCAGAAGAGATGATCATGCAGGTAGCTCTTTAGTTTGGAGTGAGATATATCATAGCTAGCTTAAGACATCTAAAATTAGAGATCTAGCTAAATTCTGTCATGGACACTTTCAGGTGACAGTTCATCATGAAGGAAATTTATTGAAGTAATCATGACCTGTGAGAGTATTTCTCTGTCTCAGGTAATGAAAACTAACCAGATCATAATTTCAAACAAATTTCTTATATTCATTGACTCTTATCTTTAATATGTATCTGTTATCTTGATTCTGCTTTATGGAATTTACTGTTTTCTTACTATAGGAATTTAACTAAAGAAAATTCCATTTCATAGTAGCACATTTTTTAACTTTTCTTACAACTGCTTAACAGAAATATGGGGGGATAACCAGACAATTTTTGGAAGGATTAAGGATAATCTTGCTATTTTGCGTCAGATCTCTTGGTAATTTCTTGGTCATTTCTCAGGTGTTTAAGAAAGATAGAGATAAGTACCTCAAACACAAAAATATAGCCCTATCAAAAGGAGTTTCAAAGGTATAACATAAGCATTATTCACATTGAGATTATTCTTTGCATGAGTATTACAGTAATGATAGTGTTCACAATACCTGTATGTGTTTTCCTGTTGTTTTTAATTTTTTTTCAGTGATGTGTTGATATATACTAAATAATCAGAAGAGTCTTTAAAAGAAGCTCTTTAAATTTTTTTTTAAATTTTTTAGATTATGGAACAGACAGTAGAGGAAATTTTCAATTTCAGATGGTTAATGAGGAAGTAAATGCACAAATCTATCTGTTGAGAAATGCCTTCCATACCTTGCACAGCACATAAACCACATTCCAAAATTTTTAATTCTCTCTTCTTTTTCCTCTAGAAGGGAGAAGACAATTTTGGATAATCCTAAATTAAGTCATACTTCGAAGAGGGAGGTGATCAAACCAAAAGCTATTGTGAGGCACATGTAAAGCTTCTGACCAACAAAACCTTTCAATACAGAGCATGCAAAGGAGGGACTACAATGTTCCCATCACTATCTGCTTAAAAAAGAGATTATAAAGGGTATTACCTCTGGCCAAATTTTGTTTCTCTTTTTAGTTGCCTTCTCTCTCTCAAAGTTATTGAGTATGAGGAGCTGTTCAACAGCTGTACAAGGCCCTTGTGCTTAAGCAGAGAGTTATCAGGCTGGAAGTGTGGAGGTATGTAGGAGTGCTCCAGAAAGAGGTGAGACTGAATAGTCAGACTTGGCCTAAGAGAACTATTCCAGAAGCATAGATGGGGCTGTTTACAGCAAACATCCAGAGACACAACTCTCCCATGCCAACCTCTTAGGACTTCTCGGCCGTACGCTGTGAAACTCCATATAGAAAACAGATGAATGAACTTCTGCAAGGAGCTAATTATCACAGATAAGGTGATATACACAGTCACCTGTTATCCTTGTTGTTGGTTGAATGGCCTTTCTGAAGGCAGCCTGCATGACACTGTATTGCATAGCTCTGTATGACTCCCTTTCCTATATTTCTTGCCTAACTTAGCACACAGCTTTTTCAGAGTGTGCCAGTTGAAAGTGATGCGTCCTTGCTCTAGAACAGGAGCAACCAGGACAGCTTGAGAGTGCCTGTAGGAGAGAGGTACCTTAAGCAGATCCTGAGACCTGAGTAACCTGGACAGTCAGAAAGTGATCTTTCATAGATTCTTGTTTGCAGCATAGACTACTTTCCTTCTTTTTGAAGAAAATGCAGATGCATTTCCATTTTTTTCCCCTTTCTTAGGTATTGGAACACAGTCATTCTCATTAAAGGGAGTCAAAGCAGCACACAGTTCATTCAAACCTAAAAATTTCTTTGGACAGTAGAATTTCTATGCATGTGGTTTTACTGCTTCCAGTGAAGAAGACTAAATCCTTCTAAATCTCTGGCTCTGTTAGCCTAGAAAAGACACGATAATAGCATGAGATTTTGCTTAGAGAAGCTATATGCAAAATGCATGGCAAATTGGAATTTGCTAGAATCCTCAGTTACAGAAATACCTTGTTGCCACCCAATTGAATTAAATGACTGTTTCTTTTCTGTTTTCACAAGTAGTCAAAAACCCCCCTGTATTTTATAGTACATGACTCCCATGTTAATAGTTTAACTTAAATTTTCTTTTTTTTTTAATTTTTTCTAGAATCTTAGCTAGCATGAACAACTAAAATTAGATATTTAATCTGCATTTGAGCAACATCATGCAGGTTTAGAGAGACGCATATTGTTGTGGTATGTTCTTTTACATAAAACCCCTGGCTAAAAGAAAAGGAAAGAAAGAAAAAAACAAAAAAGAAAAGAGAAATTCCTTTAGCTATTTACTACTATACTCATCGTAAAATAAAGGAAGACATGAAAACCAACAAAACCTAACAACTATAAACAACAAACTAACAAACAAAAAAAGAAAACAAACAAACAGACAAAAAAACCCACTGCAAACCTTTTTACTAATTGTGTTTTGGGGCAGAATTTAACAGAAAAACAATGCTATTGTTGCCTCACCTTGCTTCCACTATTCTTTAGTATTAAATGTCTCTAGAGTAGATACTGGTGCTATTTTAGTTACTGTGAGTAATAGGATTAAAACACTAGTTGGAACTCTTCTGATGTGTCAGACTATCCAATAAATGCTGTGTGTGTGCTGTGGGGTCCCTTAAGGCAGCTAACACAGCCATGTAACTAAGCAGCTGCTACACTGCCTCTCCCCTGCAGAAGAGGTATTCAGATGCTTAGTCAGAATAATTTAGCAACTCCTCCAAGAAACCAGAGCTGTTCAAAGAAATGTTATCAAGAGTGAGGATCTCATCTGATGTTTTTCCACCACTTCATAGATTTTTTTTTCTTCAAGCTAGCTCATATTCTACCTGATGTGCTGAAGTTCTTTGCTGCAAATTCAATTTGCTTTCAAATATTTGGCAGTGCTTCAAGGAAAATGATCAAATGATCCGGTTCACCTTGATCCCTTAATTTTGAAATTGCTTGGCTTGCTCTTTTTCCCACAGTGTTGGGTCAAGATTTTCTTCCCAGGGTGAGTTTCAGTTCATATTCTCTATTTTCACTAGCTGAGTTGCCGATCTGTAGAATGTCTGTCAATTCAGATTTCTTCATATGTCAGACTGCTTGCCCTTGAATGTTTGCCAGTATAAGAAAAAGGGAAGACATCCAACCAACTAAAGGAAGAAGAGAATTCCAAGTGTGCAATAAAAAGATGAGTTCAAAAGTATATATTTTTGGGTTTGTTTTGGTTTTTTTTTTCTATTTCTGAGCTTAAACTTAATCCATACACAAATTTGAACCTACAGCTGTGAGAAACGGCACCTTCAGGAGAAGCCCTTCTGTCGCTGACATCTTACCTAGCAGGAATCTAAGGAAAGCAGAATGGCCTGATGGTTTCCTTTTCCTTTGTGTCACTATGCAAAAGAGAATATGGAGCTTGGAGTGCTAATTGTGGATATAGAACAGTAGAAATTGTGCCCTCAGCACTGGACTCCACTGTGTGGATTAACTCGACCAACCATCGGCATTGAAGGCAAAGCACTGCACTTTGAGTGTCCTCGGTTTGAACTGAAGAGCCAAGACCTGTCAGTAGACAACTCATATCTAATGCTGATCAAGCATAAAAGAAGATTAAAACTGCTATTGCCAAAGGATATATGCTTATATTGCAGCCAGGGAGCTGCATGGATTGAGTAATTTCTCCACAAAAAAATTATTTCTCCTGTTTATATGTTTCTCACTGCCATGATGCTTTGCTCAAAGGAGAGGTATTGTTTCTTCATGGCAAAGGCAAAATTTCACTTGCCAGACTTTTAATTCTGATCATCCTTGATTTTGTAACTCATATTATTATACTATAAATTATCATCTCACTAGGACAATATTTCTGTGTAAAATATTTTCTTTCCATCACAGGTAGTCTTTCTCTTTAGTATATTTGGCTCTGAATTCCTTTGTGGAGGATGTATGCTTTCTCTGCTGACTATAGAAAGATGTATTATTAAAAAGGAGTCTAATGAAAGTAGCACAGTGTTTCACCAGACTAAATTTAGACAATATGAATATTGTGCAATAACTTTTCTTATCTCCTAGCAATAATGATTCTCTTTACCATATGCAGAAAATTTTAGCAAACCTTTTTCTTTTCATAGAAAGGGAAAGAAGGTCAAATACACTTGCAAGAGTCTTTACCATTAAGTGACTAGGGGAAATGCAGTGTCTACTGGAAAGTATGGACACTACTGGGGTAGGACAAAAGGAATTTTTGCTCACCCTTTTCTAGATTCCTCAGGAAGGATGAAACATTCAATTTGAATAATTCACTTTCGTTCACGATATAAAATAACTTGAAACAATTAGTTTTCTTTTCTGATAAAATTGACTCCTCTCTAAATGAATTTAGTACAAGATTCTACAGTATTTGTTGTACGATACATAAGAAGACAAGTTCCTTTTTACAAATAAGTTGGTGCGGGTTGATAGGTTTTATTTTGTTTTGTTTGTGTTGTGTTATGAATTTACTGGAGTGGGAATTTACTTCTCATTCTTCATAAGTTTTACAACAAATATGCATGACCACACACAGCTTAAAAGGGGAATCATTTAATCTAGTCTAAAAACAATGTCATCCATAAAAAGTGACTTCATATTTGAAAATAGAACCAACCTC